>SJYV01003206.1:0-19333 GCA_006410875.1 Neotragus pygmaeus
AGGACTCAGAATCCTTCCTAGGGTTTATTAAAACATGGATTTCTGGGTCCATGGCATCCTTGTAAATGGTTAACAACCTGCTCCTTTTGGAGGAAAAGATGTGATTTACAAATGCCCATTCCTGTGGTGTAAATATCCCCATGATAGTCAATTTCAAGCTACCTTGAAATCGGGAAGAGATGCACAATATGCTCTCCAGAGCTTATATTGGCCAGCTTCAGCACCACTAGTTGGGCCCCATCTGCTTGACTTGGTAGGTCTGAGAATTTGTACCTCCAACAAGTTTTCAGGTGGTATAGAGGCTGCTAGTCCAAGATTTTTAGGTGCCAGATATCATGGGAATTACCTAGGGCTTTGGAAGCTTTGTTACCCTCTAAATACCTTCTCTTAGGACCTTATCTTCCTTTTCCCTTATGTCCTGAAGGGACACAGGACAGGCTGTTGGGAAGAACCTTTAACGGTGGGGACATGGTTCTGGGCTGCAACCTATGGGAAAATGAAATATGCCAATTTTCCAAAAGGAAGCCATGTATCTTGCTGTCTTTTGTTTAACCTCTCGCTTTTCTTGGCATGACTGGAAGGAATTAAATCTTATTCATCTTTTTGTTCCTTCAGTTCAGTTCAGTCACTCAGTTGTGTCCGACTCTTTGCAACCCCATGGACTGCAACACGTCAGACTTCCCTGTCCATCACCAACTCCCAGAGCCTACTCAAACTCATGTCCATCGTGTCAGTGATGCTATCCAACCAGCCCATACTCTGTTGTCCCCTTCTCCTTCTGCCTTCAATCTTCCCCAGAGGTCTTTTCTAATGAGTTGGCTCACATGACCAAAGCGTTAGAGTTTCAGCTTCAGCATCAATCCTTCCAATGAATGTTCAGGACTGATTTTCTGTAGGAGTTACTGGATCTCCTTGCATCCAAGGGACTCTCAAGAATTTTCCTTGCCTTTGCCCAAATAGCCACCAAACTGAAATGAGCCAAATATACTGGCCTGCAGCCATGAAATACAGATCTCATAGTTCCTATCACTCACTCGATCTTTAAGCTATCTGCCTGTCCACATACTTATCAGTTCATTAATTTGGGCAACAGTTATTTAAATCCCTACTATGTGCCATCACTGGTACTGGAGATTTAGTGGCAAGTAATAGGCACAATATCTGACCTATGGAGCTTATAGTAGGGAAGATAAATATCAAATAGATTTGCAATGAGCTTCAAAGGAAAGCTCAGGATGCTGTATGGGTGTCCAATAGGGTAAGCAGGCAAAAAAGGACTCTCCAAGGAAAGATGGTTAAATTGAGACCTAAGAAAATGGGTAACAGCTTTCCATTGAGAAAAAAACGGTAATGGTAGATGTTTGGCAGGGGATAAATGTTCCAAGGACTGAAGAGAAGAGGGAAGGGAAGTATGGTCAGAGATGAGGCTGCAAAGAGAGGCGAGTTCTGGACTTTATCCTAGGAGCAGGCGGGCAGACCATGGTAGGATCCCAGGCGGAGAAGGGTCGAACCACAGCTGGCCTAAGGCAGTGCTGCCTTTGGATGTGGTTGCTGCTCTTTCGTCCCTTCGTTGTGTCTGACTCTATGCCCCATTTGCATGTCATTTCTGGATCACAGACACGGGCCGCTGCACGAGGCTCTGGTGAGCTGGGCTTTTGTTCTCTCTGGTTGTGTCACCTTTGTCATCCAATAGAGTTGCAGTGCATTCAAGGTCAAGGATGCTGTCTGCATCCCTTCTGTTGTCCCACTGTGCCTAGGAAGGTACCGAGTGCCTTCCGGGTTCCTGGTACACAGCCCTGGGCACCAGAAGGAGCTCTTGATTTAATGAAAGGAGACCAGGCTTCTGGTGCATACCCACCACATACTAGAACTTTGTCATTGGGCATGTGATGTCTATCTGCTTCAGTTTTCTTATACGCAAAAAAGGAACGCCATCTGCATTTTATAAAGTCTCTTTGAAAGAATCAAATAAGATAGAGCAAGAGAAAATTCTAGAATACTATGCACATGTGCAATGGCATAATGATGAAGTGGTACCAGATCTCCTGGGTATCTGGCATATCATGGGGGTAAGGACCCAGTCTTCACCCAACACAGCCTCCTCCTTCCCTTCCTGAGCAGAATGACCCAACCAACAAGCTGCCGTTGGCTGTCACCGCCACTTTGCAGGTGCCAGAAGTGAGAGTTGGGGGCCTGGGCCTGGGAGCCCACATATTCCTGGATGCTCCTCTCACAGCTTGCATCTGCCTCTCTCTGATTTCTGAGGTGCCCTTCCATCAGCATCTCGCCTCATACATGTGTGCCACCTAATCATCTCTGGCGTGGAAAGGGCCACTGGGGTTCAGAGAAGTATTCTGCAAACTCNTGCTCCTCTCACAGCTTGCATCTGCCTCTCTCTGATCTCTGAGGTGCCCTTCCATCAGCATCTCGCCTCATACATGTGTGCCACCTAATCATCTCTGGCGTGGAAAGGGCCACTGGGGTTCAGAGAAGTATTCTGCAAACTCAAGTTCATGAACCAGCCGCATCAACCCAGCACTTATTAAACCTGTCCCGGCTTTGCTAAATCAGAATCATATGAACACTTAAGGCTCCCAGCCCTGCGTAGTGGATAGAATCTACCCACAGAGATGAACACACAAGCTTCTTGTTCTTCTTGTCTATACCTTTGATCACGTGCTGTGCAACTAAGTCATTTCAGTCGTGTCTGACTCTTTGTGATCCATGGACTGTAGCCCGCCAGGCTCCTCTGTCCATGGGATTCTCTAGCCAAGAATACTGGAGTAGGTTGTCATGCCCTTCTCTAGGGAATCATCCCGAACCAGGGATTGAACCTGCGTCTCTTCCAATTTCTGCACTGGCAGGCATGTTCTTTACCACTAGCACCACCTGGGAAACCCCACCTTTGATTACAGATCCTGTTAATCTCTACCTCAGTTCAGAGCCATGAGGATTAAATAAGAAAGAGCATGTGTGATGCTTAAAACAGCTCTTGGCACTTAGGAAGCATTTGATAAATTGTTACGTTTATTATGTCACCCTGGCCTCTGAGCAGCCCTATGCGTGGGTGGATGGGGAGCTGACGTCTAGAAAAGCAAAATGAGTTACTAGAGGTCACACAGCTAATTAGCCACTGGACAAGACTAACGCCAAGAAGGCCCAAGTCCTAATCCGGCGTGATTTCCACCACACCAGGCTGCCTCCTTTAAGCCCTGCTCTTCCCTAACTGCTTCTCTTCCGCGTACTCTGGGTGGCCCGGCAGAGTGCTACATCGCTCCCTTTCATTAGCAGTTTATCAGGATGTTGCTTTGTATCTTGCAAACAGATAACCAGCCGAGCTCAGCTGACCTCTAGAATCCCTTCAGATATAATTGAGTTTGCATTATCTGACAGGTAGCCCATCTCCTAACATTTAGGTAAATTGCAGCGCCTGTACACCTGACCTCCACAACCTGCCCCAGGGCTCTGAAGCCTTTGCCTTTCTCGCTAGACACTGCATCCCTCCCCACACTTCTGCTCAGGGATGCAATTCAGGCCAGCTGACTTAATGCTAAGCACGCAAGAATACAGAGCCCAAACCACTCCCCTGGCAGATCCTGGCCCTGCCTTTCTGAGGCTGGGGGAGATTTAATTTAGATAGAGATGATGTCTTGCGATATGGATGTCCCAGTCTACCCTTGAGGAGCAAACAAGGCAAGAGGCTCTTGGAGCCAGACGCTGGAACACAACGCATCATCCCCACATCACGCCCGAAGCCTGCTGCCACATTTCTCAACGCCTGTGAGTGTCTGTGTTACGCACCCTGAGGGTGCCCTCTAGCTCTCCTTTATCTTGGCCCACCCACTCAGAGGTGGAGGAGGGAAGCTGGTGTTTCATTTTCTTGGGTCAGCGTGGCCTCTTCTTGTTCTTTCCCTAGGGATCATAGCTCTCCACCATTGCCCCCTTCACACACATATCTCCTCTTCCTGACTCCATCCCCTGTGACCTACAAGCAAGAAAAACAGGATTGATCAAGTTGCCCCAAGGTCTCAGAGTGACTACTTGTAAAAGGAGGGTGTTAACCGAGATGATCTGAAAGATTTCTTCCCCCTCTAAGATGTCATGGCGCTCTAGATTACTCATGTTAGCTTCCTAGGCATGGGGCCAGGCACAACCCTCAATCGATGTATATAGCAGCATCTTTAAGATACTGTATGGCAGAGGTTCACAAACTTTTTCCATTCATGCCACCCTTAACGTATTGGTAGGTCTTTTTTCACAGTACCCATAGGTCAAAAGAAACCTATTTATTAAGTACTTAGCTACTAACTGCAAACTAAATGAATGAAAAACGTTGGTACTGCAGAGTACCTCAAGCTATCAGGTTACAGTCTCTGATAGATGTTGAACATCACTGTATTTGCCTAGAAATGTAGATACTCTGCGGCATCTCTGTGAGTTTACTCAGTTACCCTAGGGTGCCTGGGCACAGAGCTTGGGAAACGGACACTTCAGTCTTTTTAAACTTTCATCTAAACTTCCTGCTCCTTGAAGTCTCTGAGAGAATCTCAGTGGGCAGCTCTCTGTACCCTAGTCACCCTGACCTGTCAGAGGACTTCGAGGAACTAGTCAACTTTGCATTTCAAAAAGTTTCTTAGGACAATCAGGTTTGAGGGACTAGAGTTTTCCACATCTCCTTTCACTGCCCAGATCCTAAAACATCAAACCAGAGGAGAGCCTGTATTTTGGCAGTGCAGATACACACAGATAGGTTAGATCCCAAACATGCTAGTAACACGGAAAAAGGCAGAAAAAGGAAGTTTGGGCGTAAGTTAAACTGGTTGCTGGGCATTCCGAGGTGGCACTAGTGGTAAAGAACCTGCGTGCCAATGCAGGAGACGCATGAGACGCCAGTTCGATCCCTGGGTCGAGAAGATCCCCTAGAAAAGGGCATGGCAACCCACTCTAGTATTCTTGCCTGGAGAATCTCATGGACAGAGGAGCCTGGCAGACTATAGTCCATGGGGTTGCAAAGAGTCAGACACGACTGAAGCGACTTAGCACACAAGTCATACAGGTTGCTGTGTACATGATCTGGATACGTAGGTGGGTAATTCTGCAGCCTCACACTTCGTGTGTGGGATAGACACTGTCCAGATAAAATTAGGCCTTAACAATATTTTAAAAGGCTGTTGACCCTGGCTGTGTGACTGGTACAGCACTAGGATTTTAATATTCATAAATTCTACCCCCCCAAGAGTACCAGAATGTAATACCACAGTGTCCCCACCAAACAGTGATGCAGCCAGGGCTCAGCGCGGTTACACATGTGGGAGTAGGCAGGCCAGGACTTGAACTCAGCTTTCCGAGTGCAGGGACCCAACTTTCAGCTAACTTTAGGTGCCTCTATGAAAGTCGGATTTTTCCCCTAGGGATACCCAGTGACCTGCTGGGCAGGAACACCCAGGAATTTTACCCCAGAGCACTGGAACAAACCCACGGTCCTCTGCCCATGTTATCACAGATGTGGGACCACTTTCTTCTCCAGCTCCAAGCCCACACACACGTTTCTCCCTCACCAGCCATTTTAACTGTCTGTTCCCTGTGAGTCTGCACACTTTCCAGTGATTGCAAACTGTTTCTTCATCTTGGTCACTTCACCCAACAGCAAAAATGAAATTTATCCCCTTCTTTGGGCCCCTCCTCACATGTAACTGGGAAGGAAGGAATATCAAACGTCCTTTAAACAGAGAAGTCCAAAGCTATGGAAGAACAAGAAATGGCTTTCGCTTAGCGTGGAAGATGGATCATTTAGAGGTTGTGGCTTTAAGTTATTGGGAATCTATTAGGCTACGCCCCTGTGGACATTTATTTCTCCCTATTGCCAATGCAGGTTCTAGAAGCTCCAGTTCTATCTATAAAGCAAATGTCAGGGAAGCTGTAGCTCTCCCCTCCACGGCCAGACATTAATGCAAGTGGTGATGTGCTAATGCCTTGGAATAATTGTTGGTTTCTGTCTGCATTTTCTCCCAAATTCCCTTTATGGACAACCTAAATATATTAAGACTCTGGGGGTGAGACAAAAGAAAATCCTGATGAGAATGAGGAGCCTGCCTCATGCTTGGTGGGAAAGCTGGCTTAGCCACCACCGGGATCATCTCTACATCTCCCTTGCAGTGATGGCCTCGTTTTGCTTCAGACCCCTGTTTGGTTTTATGCTGCTGCTACTGACCTTTCTCATTTTTCCCTTCTCTGATTGAGGTATAATTCACATTTGCTATAGTGTGCTAGTGTGACGACATGTAACCACTACCACAATCAAGATAGTGAATATTTCCATAAAACCAAAATTTTTTCCGGGCCTCTTTGTAGTTAACCCCATCCCCACCCTAGACACACCAACCACTGATCTGTTTTCTGTCCTTCTAGGCTTATCTTTGCCAGAACGTCCAGTGATTAGAATTACACAGCATGTAGCTTTTCCACTGTGACTTCTTCCTCATAACACAGTGCCTGTGTTATTGCATGCCTCAGTAGTTTGCCCCTTTTAATGATGAATGACAGTCTGTAGTACAGACACATCAGAGTTTATATATTTCCCAGTTTCAAGTTTGGCTTGTTTCAAGTTTGAAGTGACTATGAATAAAGCCTAATTTCCACATCCAGGTTTTGTGTTAGGTTTTCATTTATCTTAGGTCACACCTAAGAATAGGATTGCTGGATCATATGATATGTATACATTTACTTTCACAAAAAGTTGTAAAACAATTTCGCAATAGCTGTATCAGTTTGCATTCCTGACAGCAATGCGCTTGAGTTTAGTTGTTCTGCATCCTCGCTAGCACTTGGAATTGTCAGTCTTCACCCCTTCTTGTGTTTCAGTTGTTCCATAGCAATTATCTCAGTTGTGGTTTTAATTTGCCTTCTCCTTAGTGACTAATAATGTTAAGTATTTTATTTGCTTGTTTGCCATCTGTGTAGCTTTTTGATAATGTGTCTTTTTTTTTTTTTAATCTTTTACCCATTTTTTACTGGGTAGTTTGTTTTCTCATTATTGAGTTGGAAAGTTATAATGTATTCTGGATTTGAAGTCTTTGTGATTTGAAAATATTTTTTCCTATCCTGTGGCTTATCTTTTCGTTCTTTTAACACTGTTTATTGAAGAACAGGAGTTTTCATTTTTATAAGGTCCAACTTATCAATGTTTTCTTTCATAGATTATGCTTNTGGAAAGTTATAATGTATTCTGGATTTGAAGTCTTTGTGATTTGAAAATATTTTTTCCTATCCTGTGGCTTATCTTTTCGTTCTTTTAACACTGTTTATTGAAGAACAGGAGTTTTCATTTTTATAAGGTCCAACTTATCAATGTTTTCTTTCATAGATTATGCTTTTGATACCATATCTAAGGAATCTTTGTTTAACCCAAGGTCACATAGATTTTCTCATGTGTTTTCTCTAGAAGTTTTATAGTTTAAAATTATATATTTAAGCCTAGGGTCCATTTTAAGTTTCTTTTTTTTTCTTTTTAAATTAATTTTCTTTTAAAGCTAGAGAAGCCAAAGGCAAAAGGAGAGGTCTGACCTAACCCCAGTAAAAAATTGATCCTACGTAGCTCCTATCATAATGTAGTGGTTAAATCTTAGGCTCTAACATCAGATGCTTTCAGTCTGAATCAGTTTTTCATATCCTAAGTTATAGCACAGGGTGATTTTTTACTTTTACTCTCTGATCTTCATTTAAATGAATTATTAATTAACAAAGCTAAGATTAGGACTAGAACTCTAACATTTGGGCTCTATCATAAAGATTAATTCCAAGTGAGGAAGATAAGAACTTTTAGCTGGGGAACCCATTCTAAACTATCCAGGAAAGGTGGTCAGAGTGGTTTGCCATTCAATACTAGAAAAACCAATGATGGTATGAGATCAAGGCCTCGGTATGCCCCACATAGCACGTGGTCCTGTTTCTTCATGTGCTCTCATTGCTTTCCTTCGATCTGAGTTCATCCGGGCCAGTGGGTACCCTGAGCTCTTCTTACTGCTCAAACACATTTCCTCACTTAGAGGTGTCCCTGCCATATCAGCTCCCCATCTTCCTGCTCTCTCCATCTCTCTGCCCTTTATCTTCAAAGAGCACCTTCTGCCTTTTGTCTGGACATTTTTCTTCTGACAAGCAAAGCCACATCATCATCCGGAAAGGGAGACTTACAGACGCAGAGCTCAGTATGATCAAACATATCTGTGTTTGTCAGTGTGTCCCCAGCCTCCAGGCAGGTCTATCCTAAAACCTCCTGGAAAATGGATATCCACTGAGGCGAAATGGCTTGGGGGTGAGGGTGGGAGCACATAGGTTTGGGACAAAGATTTGGATTCAGATCACAATTCTGGCCCTTATTATACCACCCTGAGTAAAGTACATAACATTTTAGACTCAGTTTCTCAAATCCAGAGTGAGGAATATTGAAATCTTTACTTGGTTTCATGAGCATTAAATGGTACAAAAACTGTAGTGAAATACCTGGCACCCTGTGGCAGTTTTCATGATTATGATGGTGAAGTTAGCTCTGCCTTCTTCATCCACCGTTTCCTGAATTCACGACCCTCTCTCCTTTCTAATCAAAATGCCCCCTGCTGCTGGCCCAGCTAGTTTCTGAGGATCACATCCAGTCAATGGCCCTCAGACTATCAAATAGGAGTTGAGAACATCCTAATGGCTTTTGAATTCTTTGCAAAGTACATGTGTGTATATAGCACAATCTACTTGTGAAGAACTTGTAGCAGATCAATGACTGTAAATGCCCTAAACAGCCTCAATTGATCTCCATATGTGATCTGAAGTTCTGATTAATAGAGGCTTTGTTTAAAAAAGAGAGCATGGCTAGGGAAGAGAAGGAAAACACTGCTGTCCAGTTTTGCCAATATCCTGAATTAGGAGGCTGCAGAATAGTTTCTGTAGGCAACTCCTCATGTCTGGCTACACGCTCCTACCAGAGCAAGTCTCTACTTGGGTGAAGACATCACATCTCCTGTTTGTTGGGATGTTTGAAGAGAATCAGCTGGGAACATCTTGTCTCAGCATAATTTTTTTTTTTTTTTTTTCTCCCTAGGCTGAAAATGCTCCTTTGTATTCCTGGGTGAGAGGCTATCTTGTGTATCTTAATCCTGTGCGGGCCTGGTGACTCACCGTGACTCTTTGGGGCTTAGCTTTGAATTCCCTTGACTTTGAGGTTACAAACATCAATCCTTCCACGTGGCATTCCCTTCATTTCTGGAGCACTCACGTGCATATCTAACCCCTGCATGCACATGAGTATTCAACTGCCTGCAAGTCTTAAAGATGCTAATGTGAAGCTGGGTGAGAATTCTGCAGGCCACACTGTGACCTCCAATATTAATCATGCCCAGGTAGCCAAGGGGAGCCTTGGCCATTGTAGGCAGAAGGCATACACTCACTCTGAAGCACTGTGAGGCGAACTAATCGAAATCAAACCCCTATTTTGAAACATTTCACTCACCAGCAGGCTGTTCATTTTTCTCAGGTGTACGTCTTGTTTTTGATTAGACAGATGCAGTGATCTGATCAACTTTTTGATGGAACAAGAAACAAAACAAGACGCGGCCAATTCAAATCATGTTTCTCAAATGGTTTTTGATAGAAATTTACTCCTCTGAATCTCCTTCTTGTTTATTCAATGTGATTTCTGTTTCCTCCTCTTCATCTTGACCTCTCTTCCCCTATGACTTTTTCTTCCCAGAACACTTTCTTATATGCTGAGAAATTATTTAAAGATTGAACTGAAAGTTCAACACTTTAAAATTCCTTCTTATGAGCTCTGGACAATCCCTGGCCAGGGTCCTCAAAGGAGACTCTCTGAAGGATACCTTCTCTGCCTTGATATGTCAGGTGGATGCCCTGAACCCGGCCAACAAAGCCAGTCACTGACCTGGAAGTGCCAGTCATAGTATGTTCTTTCTTCTCTGCGGCCCAGTGCAGACATAGCTTTCCAGCTTCTTAATGGGCCTCATCTATCTGTTAAGCCTTTTCATTATGTCAAGCCCTGTGCTAAGGACTTTTAATCCTGGCAATGCATTTGATTTCAGTTGGTCCTGGCAACTCTATATGACTTTGGTGATATTGCTACCCCAAATTTAGGGATAAAGAATGACCCAGTCAGAAAGAAGTAGAATCAGAATTTTAATCCAGGTCTTCGGACTCCAAAGCTTACCTCTTTCCTCTGATTCTTTGCTGTTCAGTCACTCAGTCGTGTCTGACTCTTTGTGATACCATGGACTCCAGCATGCCATGCTTCCCTGTCCTTTACCATTTCCTGGAGTTTGCTCAAACTCATGTCCATTGAGTCGGTGATGCCATCCAACCATCTCATCCTCTGTTGTCTCCTTCTCCTGCCTTCAATCTTTCCCAGCAGCAGAGTCTTTTCCAATGAGTTGGCTCTTCACATCTAATTCTCCTCTGATTCTTACTACCTTTAAATTAACATCCAATTTCCTTCCAGGAAAATAGGGCTTATATCCAAGACAACATTCCCTTCCCTGGGGACAGAGAGGACCTTACAGGCCAATTGGAGCAAAATGTTAAATTAACAAATGAAAAACCTGGAGCACTGAGGGCCTTTGTGACTTCCCTGAGGTCACCATTGGGGTTTATGCCTTGCTGATTCTGAATATTGTGTTACTATTCATGCTCCATGCTGCATGCCCTGCCTGGGCCAGGGAATAAGACTCATCTCTCCACCACTTCTTAAACTCTTAATGGTTTATTTTGCCTCTTTGCATCCTGATTTGAGACAATTTTATCAGGGATACAGAGAAGTGAAAAACAACAACAAATAAACAAACGAAGTACTCACAACTGACATGCAAAATATAAATAACTCTCAGGCTTTAGATTTCTGTTAAACATGCCTTACTGCAACTTTTGGAAGAACCTTTCACGTTTTATCTAGAGTGACCTAGTCTCATCACAACACATGATTGAAGTAACTGCAGGAACAAAAATAGTATTTCAGGCCCTAGACGTCATTGTTGTTATTTGAGGGTAAGGAGAGAAAGTAGGAGTGAACTATATTTGATGATATCATTGCTGTTATTTGAGGGTAAGGAGAGAAAGTAAGAGTGAACTATATTTGATGGAGTCTTTTCATCTCTCTATATATATTTTAGAACAAACTCTCTGTTAATGCAATGAGTTTATAGACCGATAAATGAAATACGATTTTAGTTTGGCTCTTTCTAATTTTGTCCCTATAACCAACTAATGATTTGTCTTTTCGCAGAATCTGTCTTCTAAGGGCACCTACACATCAAAAGTCCTAAAAGAAAAAGAAACATTTCTTGACATTAAAACAAGTTTTCATTCTGGAGAAAGATCTCCAAGAAGAAAAATGAGCAGCATGGAGAAGCTGGCTTAGTCCCCTAAACCCTCTCTATGCAATTCTCACCTGGATTTGTAAGGAAATGGACTGAATCCACACCACAAATTTATTGATAGAATTAGATTGGCAAGGATTTCATACCTAGAAGGTCAGCCTCCACCTCAGCTAAGCTGTGGGAGATCTCTGGTCAGTACAATATATGTTTGTGTATTCATTCAACAAATGTCAAGCAGTCTTCAACTAGGTGTTGGGGATGTAAAAGTAAACAAAACTGGCAAAATACCACCCTAAACCCTGCCCCTTGGTTACATAAATAAGGAGAGAAAAGTAACAGGTTGGGTGATGATAAGCACCGTGATGACATTAAAGTGGTGAAGCAAATCCACGGTGTAGTCAATAGATGAAAAAGCTACACATTGACTGGGACCCCGTCCAGCATCTGTCCACCTGCTTGTGCTCTTCCTCATTGGTTGCCATCTTCTCCAGAATGCTCCTGGCCTTGGTCAGCTTCACCTCAGCGCAGAGATTCCCATCTGTAAGGGGAGATTGCTGAGCTCGGTTGTGTCCATACTCCTGGCTCCGTACGTCCAACTGCTCCCAGCTTCCCTCCTTCCTCCTGGGGTCTATTTCATTCTTCTTGCTTCCACTATCTCTCACTCTGTTGTAACCCTTGAGCTCTCTTACCTGGCCCTACATATGAGTCTTTCTGGTTCCCATCTGTCCTGGTTTTGTCTTCTATTTCCTACCCTAAGCCTACCTTTTGAACCTGATGGTCCTCAGGGTCTCCAGAGAAGGGTTACATTTTCCTCTGTTCTTGTCCACACTCCAGCAGAAGTCTGTGATAATGCCTGCACAAAGCTTGCTCTAAAATCTATCTCCAGGATCTAAATGGAAAGGAAAGGACTATTTGCAAATATCTTAAAGCAAAGAAATAGCCACTTCCTATGTGTACCCATGTATCAGTTCAGTTCAGTTCAGTCAGTCGCTCAGTCATGTCCGACTCGGTCCTTGAATTAAGTCATCACCTGAAAGAGCACACACCTGTGAGCACACACCACGATGCTTTGTTGCCCCACAAGCTGAAATCTACTCACAGAGCACTACTCCCATGGAGATCGGGCTGCCCTGCTTTTTCAGCCATAGGCCTAATGTTCTTTGAGTTTCTCTAAGTCCTTTTCTTCAACAATATCTTGTCTTAGCCAGGGTGCTTGGGTTAATTATACCTTCTTACATTTAAAAGAATTTCCTTTCTAAATCCACTTTAAATATGCGTCCTTTAAAGTCAACATGATGCTCTCTCCATCTGGAGATGTCACGTAAACTAGATGTCTAAATGGCTTTTCAGATGCACTAATTACTTTACAGCCATCTCTGCCCCAGCTGTCTCATTCATTCTCTCATCTGAGCCACGGCTGTGGCTGCTTGCTGATACCTCTGCCCTACGACCAAGCTATGCGTGTCTCTTTTGGCTATAGAATTTCATTTTTTACACAACTCCTGGTATCCACAGACTTTCAAGGCTGTGGGTTTCAATCATTTCCAGTGAATCTCCAAAATCTACCCTACTTCTCCAGGTGAGGAAACCTATCCTGTGATGGTTATTGTTGAAACTTAATAATACATTCTGTAAGCTTCAAATTTGTACATTTTTATTCCTTGTCTTTTAATAAACACATTTTACATGGAAGTTAAATTGAAGAACACTGAGTTATACAGTTAGTTCTGAATACACATGCATTCAACTGCTGCTGCTGCTAAGTCACTTCAGTCGTGTCCGACTCTGTGCGACCCCATAGACGGCAGCCCACCAGGCTCCCCCGTCCCTGGGATTCTCCAGGCAACAATACTGGAGTGGGTTGCCATTTCCTTCTCCAATGCAGGAAAGTGAAAAGTCAAAGTCAAGTCGCTCAGTCGTGTCTGACCCTCAGCAACCCCGTGCACCGCTGCCTTCCAGGCTCCTCTGTCTATAGGATTTTCCAGGCAAGAGTACTGGAGTGGGGTGCCATCACCTTCTCCTGCATTCAACTACCCACCTTCATTTCAAGAGTAAGTTTATAATGGCCTGAATGTTTGCTCTGGCTTCTGCACAAACCATATCTCCAACCCCTGTGGCACTACATAGTCTCATGTTTAAACATCAGATTTGAAGTAAACAAGGATAGCACAATGACTGAGAAAGCAAAGAAAGAGAACGTGAGTAACTTCAGTGTTGTTATTCTATGTGACCATTTGGATTATTTGTTTGTGTTTAATATTTAAAA
Source organism: Neotragus pygmaeus (assembly GCA_006410875.1). Lineage (NCBI taxonomy): Eukaryota > Metazoa > Chordata > Mammalia > Artiodactyla > Bovidae > Neotragus > Neotragus pygmaeus. The sequence continues at coordinate 13,636 of SJYV01003206.1, forward strand.
CAACGAAGCAGCATAAACTGTGAGGTCTAATATTTTTGCTGGTAATTGCAAATCTTAGTTCACACAAGAAATATCTTATTGAATTTAAGCACTATCTCTAAGACTGAAATTTATTCATCTTAATTCTTAATGGTTTTAAAACAAAAATATGAATCAAGCAAAGTAGGTTTTATTAAAATTAACTTATTGAACAGTCATGTATAATAAATATTATTATATCAGACAATTTTCAAAGGATCAAAGGTCAAACTATTAGGCGAGTATAGAAGTATAGAATAAATAGTTGTACCTACCCACTTTATCCAGAAGGAACATGGCAGAAAAAAGTAATGACAGTATTCATCTATATTAATAATTTCCCTGAATTTGGAAAAAAAATCTGAAGTGGAGAATCAGTGTAAAGAGATATTGACCTAAAGAAGCTCAAGTGTGTTAGTCACTCAGTTGTGACTGACTCTTTGCGACCCAATGGACTGCAGCCCACCAGGCTCCTCTGTCCATGGGACTTTTCAGGTAAGAATACTGGAGTGGGTTGCCATTTTCTTCTCCAAAAGAAGCTCAACAGAGAACTAAAATAAATAAATAAATAAATAAAGTCCATCAGGGACAGTGTATCAGCATCTACATCTATTTTGAAACATTTAGTGCCTTTAACATCACACAAAGCTTCAGCTCATGGCTGTTACTGGAAATAACTTTGTTGTATACAGCAGGGGCTGTAATATGTTATACGCTCCAGGTGTCAAATATACCAGATATACCATAGAATCACAGTTGCTCAAATTTTCATTTTCCTAGTTAATGTGAAACTGCACATATTTTCACATCTATTAGTTATTCACATTTCATCTTTTATGAAATGCTTGTTAAATCCTGTGCCTATTTTTCTATAGTTTAAATAGAAGTTTACACAAATTCTTAACATTTTCTTAATATTAATTTTTTCATCCTTAAGCATCTAACTCTAATCCCAATTGTCTGGGTCGTATGCCACCATTTTGGGTCATATACCACCATTTTAGATACTTCTGTGAGGCTACCTCTTTGTTAATAATTTTTAAATTTATTGCATTGTGGAATTAAAGTCTGTGACAGCAATTACTAGATATCAGTTTTTTTTTAATTTCTTCATGAATTGCTTTTAAAATTTTTATTTGATGAACTTATTTTTCTTAGAGTCTATTCTTTCTTTCATTAATAATGTTACACTAGGACTTCCATTTCCAACCCAGATGAAGTACATTTACTAGATTTACCTTCCTTTCTGAAAAACAAACAACAGAAGCAAGAATTTTCAAGTCAGTAGACAGCAGGTAATGTAGAATAGTGCTCCCTGATAAATGGGGAAGAAAATGAAGAAATCAGGGGGAAGAAATCAGTCTAGCTTACTGGCTTCAGAGTTTTCAGGGTGCAGTGCAGGGGAAAAAAAAAAAACCAACTCAGGTAGGGTTTGGTAGACTCTGTGAGTAAAAGAAACAGAGTAACAAATCAAAGAGATAAGGCAGCTAGAATTCACAAGATTGAGTATGGAGAGAAGGGACATAGAAAAAGAGAACGCCACCAATCTTGCCAGGTTCCTCTTTGACTATTCAGCTGAATACTGATAAACACAGGCATGGGAGAAAACTATCTGAGACTTGGAAAAGATACATCCAGAAAGAATTTGGAAGAACAGTGACCAAAATTCACATTGGACAGAGAATAGTTCCTTTTCCCATCAGGCAGATGAGAAAAACGTATACTTGCAAGATATCTTATAAGGTAAATTTCTTTTCTTTGTTGTTTTTGAAAGTTGGCTTAGCTATTTTGGAAAATTCATTCACATAAATTTCCAAATATATTATATAGAATTCTTTTAAAATGCAGCTGGAGTTTTCATTGGCATTTAATTGGATTTGTAAATTAAGTTAGAATCAGAATACTTATAATATTTCATCATACCACATTCAAGAGTATGAAAGATTTCTGCATTTTTTGGATCTTTTCTCTATGTCCTTTAATATAGTTTTTTTCCACATCAAAAGTTTATGAACTCCTTAATTCTTTGATATTCCATTGTTTTGTCTCTCTTGTGAATGGAATTTTATTTTTAATATTTCCTGTGATATTTTATCCAATGATCTTGTATTAAAAACAGCCTAAATACAAAATTTTGTCAGTTACTTTTGTGCATTTTCTCCAGCAACTCAGTCACACATGTATATACATGTCTTAAGAGGTTTGTTTCTTAACATTCTGAAATTCCCTACAACGTATTGGAAGTTAAGATGTTTAACATAGTCACTTTTGTTTTTGAATTCTTCTGCAATCTGCAGTCATATTCCAGACATATTCAAGTCTGGGAATTTCTTCCTAATTATCGCATCTCCACAATTCATTTCTTCTGGGCATTTTGTTTTACAGATTTTGAACTGAGTTATTCCTCCTATCTCTTGGTCATATTTTCCATCCCTTTATCTATCTGTTAATCATGGTGCCCATTTCTTTAGCTATATCTTCAAGTATATTAATTCAACACTGTTCTGATGAAAGAAGATTAATTTCCATGGCCAGCGTATGTACTCATACTGAAAGTTCCTCATGAGTCCCCATATTTCATTTCCTACACAGAGAAACAAGAAACTATGAAAAGCTGACTCATCTGTGCACAGCCCTGGGGGACCTGCTAAATCTGGGAAATGGTGTAGGGGAAACTGAGGCTCAATGGAAGGAACACCACAATGAAAGAGAGCTGTAAGTAAAGCAAATGTCAAGTTGGACACAAATAACCCCATTAAAATGTACTTGGAGGACAATTTAGCCATGAGAATTTGTACACCTACTTTAGAAATCCATCCAAAAATATTCTTCCCAGAAAAATCTGTTTTTCCCTTTTTTATCTCAATTTGATTCAACAGGTCTTAAGGCTTTGAAAGCCCTCGATGACTTATGCCTTTAGTCTAGGTCCACCTGACTAGAATCTCACAAATGGGCCAGCAGGAATGAACTTCTATTTTTTTATTTTCCAAGCAACACGTGGCAGACGGGACACCTGGGAACATGAACTCGGCTGAGAATGAACACCTGGAGAAAATCATACTCTTCCCCCAAATGATAGTCAAATGGAGAGGAGTGGGTTCTTTCCCAGCTGCTTATTGGTAACAAAAAATTATGTAAATTAAGTTTTATATAGATTTGGTAAATATTTATTGTGAGAAGAAACTTTGAAAAATAAGATCTTTAGAAAATCTGGCTAAAAATCTTCCTGATATCTAAAAATAAAATCAGTACAAAAAGCTACTCAAGGATTCAAAATAATTCTACCATTCATAAAATTATGCAAATATGATGCATACTCATCAAAAATATGAAATTAAATTGGAAATATTTTTGGGGAAGAAATTGGTTAAAATTACCTCAAAAACTACTATATGTGGCAAGATATAATTTTATAAAATGAAATTCTTAAAGAGCTATAAAGAGGTTTTTTTCTTTTTTTTTTAATGAGTTGAATTTTAGGCAAACTAGACAAGCTGATTAACAAGAGCACTGATTTCAGCCAAATTGCTTTCTTGCAAATTGATCATCATTCCATTTCATTCCATATCAGTATCTTCTTAAGTTACAAATGTTAGGGGATGCTAAAGCTGAAACTCCAGTACTTGGTCCACCTCATGAGAAGAGTTGACTCATTGGAAAAGACTCTGATGCTGGGAGGAATTGGGGGCAGGAGAAGAAGGGGAAGACAGAGGATGAGATGGCTGGATGGTATCACGAACTCGATAGACGTGAGTCTGAGTGAACTCCGAGAGATAGTGATGGACAGGGAGGCCTGGCGTGCTGCGATTCATGGGGTTGTAAAGAGTCAGACATGACTGAGCAACTGAACTGAACTGAACCAAACTGAACTGAGGTTTTTGTTTTTTTTTAATGTGCAGTGGTGGTCAATATATGATGTATATGAGTAGTATGTAGATAGCTAGGGTATTAAACCACTAAGCCAGAGAGAAGAGGGGTCCTTCAAAGAGCTGGATAAAGGCAGACTTGGAAAGATTTAAAACTTTTCATTGACTGAAAAGGATAAAGAGGGAAAATGTCATGGTCAAGTTAAAGTACGGAAGAATTCAGGATGAATATATAATTGGATAACAGGAAAGCTGCAAGGATCTAAGTCAGAAAATCCCAAGTGTGGAGGTAGAGCCTATCAGAATGCCCTGGCCAGAGATAAAAGATGGAGGCAGGAAGGGGAACATTGTTGATAAGAGATGCAAAGAACAGACACAAGAGAGCAGAGGCCGAGGAAGCCCAGAGGTCCTAGAGCTAAAACCTTTAAGCTATTTTGGTAGGAAATGTGCTTGCAAATTTAGAATGGCTTTGTGGTCCTATGTTAGTCGCTCAGCCCTGTTAGACTCTTTGCGACCCTGGAATTCTCCAGGCAAAAATCCTGGAGTGGGAGGCCATTCCCTCCTCCAGGGGATCTTCCCATTGCAGGGATTGAACCCAGGTCTCCTGCATTGTAGGCAGATTCTTTACCATCTGAGCCACCAGGGAAGCCCACAATGGCTTTACTAAAAGTTGAAAATGGGGCCAAGAGCCCAAACAGAAAAGGTTCTTTCCTCTCACTCAGACCAGAAGAGACATCTAAAAGTGCAAAGATTTAATGTTTGAAAATGTAATGAATAAGTCTGCCTCGGAGATGGTGGACCTGATGCAACAAATGCCTTAAAAGAAGACTTCTGAGCTAATGGAGGTGGTAAATGAGAGCACCTGGGGAAAAGTGTGATAATCATGTGATTATTGAGATCATCCTTAATAATAAAATAATTCCTATTGTTTTGACTTTTTGGTAAAGCAGACTTCTGTGTTGTAGAGCAAGGAGAAGGGAGAAATTTCTACTACATAAAGGCAAACCACTTCAGTATTCTTGCCTTGAGAACCCCATGAACAGTATGAAAAGGCAAAAAGATAGGACACTGAAAACTGAACACCCCTGGTAAGGAGGTGCCCGATATGCTACTGGAGATCAGTGGAGAAATAACTCCAGAAAGAATGAAGGGATGGAGCCAAAGCAAAAACAATCCCAGTTGTGGATGTGACTGGTGATAGAAGCAAGATCCGATGTTATAAAGAGCAATATTGCATAGGAACCTGGAATGTTAGGCCCATGCATTAAGGCAAACTGGAGGTGGTCAAACAGGAGATGGTAAGGGTGAATGTCAACATTTTAGGAATCAGTGAACTAAAATGGACTTGAATGGGTGAATTTACTCAGATGACCATTTTATCTACTACTGTGGGCAAGAATCCCTTAGAAGAAATGGAGTAGCCCTCATAGTCAACAAAAGAGTCCGAAATGAAGTACTCAAATGCCATCTCAAAAATGACAGAAGGATCTCTGTTTGTTTCCAAGGCAAACCATTCAATATCACAATAATCCAAGTCTATGCCCAGACCAGTAATGCTGAAGAAGCTGAAGTTGAACTGTTCTATGAAGACCTACAAGACCTTCTAGAACTAACAGCCTCCCCCCCCCAAAAAAATATCCTTTTCCTTATAGGGGATTGGAATGCAAAAGTAGGAAGTCAAGAAATACCTGGAGTAACAGGCAAAATTTAGCCTTGGATTACAGAATGAAGCAGGGCAAAGACTAATAGAGTTTTGCCAAGAAAATGCACTGGTCATAGCAAACACCCTCTTCCAACAACACAAGAGAAGACTC
>SJYV01003207.1:0-11041 GCA_006410875.1 Neotragus pygmaeus
CCTTCTGCCTCCTTCCTAATTGGGGTGAGAAAAGCCTTACCTGCCAGATCCCAGAGGGAGAAGGGGGATGGGTGTGCCTTCACCTGCCGGTCAGCACAGCCGAACCAGAAACCACGGGGTCCAAGACTGTTTCTCCCTTAAAGTCCTTTCTTCCTTGGTGGGCTTGATCAGGTGTGGATGAAAACACAGATGGGTTAAATATCCCACGTCCCAGGCTGTCTCCAGAAAAGCCAATTCATACTCACTTTTGTGTCCACCTCCTTCTAGCCTGACAGTTCCGAGGGGGTCAAGAATTTCACAGCAGACGGGACACCTCCTAGGGGAAGGCAGAATATGAGCACACGAGGACCAGTTTTCTATCCTAAAAATCCCCTGGCGATCGCTGGTAATAATTTTCCCTGAGACAACGTGGACACACCTCCTAAATGACCTTCACAAATTCCCTTCCTAAGCCCTAGCACGCTTGTTGACCTGTGTACCAAGCAATCGTTGTCACCTGCCTATTCCAGGCCCCTGTGGGTCTGTGCTCCTTCTAGTCCCTCCCAGGGGGGTGATCAGGCCCCCTCTTCCACCCTACAGGGTGGGTTCCTCTTCACCTGAGCGCTCCGTTCCCCTGCTGTCGTCCACTACCTGCTAAAGTGAAAGGTCCAGGCACTGAGAAGCAGAATCCTTCCAGAAGGGCGAGGCGCCTTCCCTCCTCTAGTAGATTCAAGCCGCAAGGCCTCGGATTAGTCCCAAATGGGACTTCTCTCCTCAAAGTGAGGAGTTTCCTGGCCAATGCACCAAACGTTGTAGCCATGCGTTCCGGGAAACAAACTCACTCAGAAGGACAATGCAGATAGTGGAGTGCAGGTTATTATACTGGTGGGCCCAAGGCAGAGTCTCCTCTTAGCCAAGGACCCCGACCAGTTTTTGTGAAAACCTTATATACCCTAAGTGTACTTGCTCAAGTACTTTGCATATCCCCAAATTCCTTGAAACTAGTCTGGATAAGGTAAAAGAGAGATACAATCAAATTTAACCCATGATTCATGTGTCACAAGACGAGATGAACAGTGGACATTTATCAATAGGACAGTGATCATATCCCGATAAACATAATGGGATTTATGACTTTGTTCTGTTACAGAGATAATTAGCATACTCTTTTAGGCAACGGAGAGTCCAAGTACAAGTCTGGAGGCTCTTTTATCCGGGGGGTCTGGTTTCCCATTGGTCTGCCACTTCTACAGACACCGGGCACAAAGTTCAGAGTCCACTGGGAGGGCGACCATGCGTGTAGCCTAATGTTCGCAGCCTGGCCTAAGATGGAGTCCAGCTCTGTCTGTTTCCTCCTTCACAACAAGAGAAGTCATCGGGATGAGAAGCCAGAGCATTGCAACAGAGTAGCTCCTGCTTTTGCCACAGCTAGAAAAGTCTGCATAAAAATAAATCATTAAAAAGATAGGGGGTGTTCGTGGTCCCCACACCTCTGTGTGGCAGAAATCGGAGCTAAGTTACTGGTAGTGATAACAGTCATAATAATAATGATGAAAACATGTTTTAAGCATTTACCGTTTGCTTGGCTTCTTTAAAGCAATTTACAAGTGTGTTCTTAAAATTATGACAGCAATCTTCTGAGGTGGCTGTTGATAAATATGATATCTCTTTTCAGTTCAGTCAGTCAGTTCAGTCTCTCAGTCGTGTCTGACTCTTTGCGACCCCATGAATCACAGCACGCCAGGCCTCCCTGTCCATCACCAACTCTCGGAGTTCACTCAGATTCATGTCCATCGAGTCCGTGATGCCATCCAGCCATCTCATCCTCGGTCGTCCCCTCTTCTTCTCCTGCCCCCAATCCCTCCCAGCATCAGAGTCTTTTCCAATGAGTCAACTCTTCGCATGAGGTGGCCAAAGTACTGGAGCTTCAGCTTTAGCATCATTCCTTCCAAAGAAATCCCAGGGTTGATCTCCTTCAGAATGGACTGGTTGGATCTCCTTGCAGTCCAAGGGACTCTCCAGAGTCTTCTCCAACACCACAGTTCAAAAGCATCAAGGAAACTGGGGCCCAGGTCAGTTGATAGGACCGGGAGGTGCTGAGAGAGACGGAGGCCTTGACCAGGGCTGTGACCCTGGAGCTCTCGCTGGCCACCTCTGGTTCTCAAACGTTAGCATGCCCAAGAGCTGCCTCGACAGGCCTGGAGTTTCAGAGGGGCTGGGGTGGTGTGGCTGGAAAGAGACGATGGCAAGGAGCATATTAGGTGGTTGTGCAGCAGGTGAGAAGCCGCCCGGTCTCCCCTGAGACCTGCTGCAGCCATGGCGGCGGCTCCAGGGTTGCTCCTCGGGCCCCTCACAGTCCCAAGTGCTCTTCTCTCCTGTCTCCTGCTCTGCCTCAGTGCATGGAAGCCCCTCCGCACCCTGCTCTCCAGGAGGTCTGCCTGGCCCCCTCCTTAGGGATGGGTACGTGGCCCAGATTCAGGTCTGCCAGGTGGGTCGAGATGCTCGGTACCTGTTGAGGGCCAGCTTGCAGGCCCTCCCTGGCTTCCCCTTGTATCGGCCTGTCCAGGCCTCTGGGATGTCACATCTGCACCTGCAGCTCACCCTCAGCTCTCACCCCAAGGGCTTTGTCCTGCATTGTCTCACTCTGCGCTCTCCTGCCCCCTGGCCCTCTGTTTTCCTGCTCTGCGCTCTCCTGCCCCCCTGGCCCTCTGTGGCCCTTCTGCCTTGTCCCCAGTCATTTCCTAGGCTTCTACCTGGCCTTGCTCTCAGGCTTCAAGNGGAAACTGGGGCCCAGGTCAGTTGATAGGACCGGGAGGTGCTGAGAGAGACGGAGGCCTTGACCAGGGCTGTGACCCTGGAGCTCTCGCTGGCCACCTCTGGTTCTCAAACGTTAGCATGCCCAAGAGCTGCCTCGACAGGCCTGGAGTTTCAGAGGGGCTGGGGTGGTGTGGCTGGAAAGAGACGATGGCAAGGAGCATATTAGGTGGTTGTGCAGCAGGTGAGAAGCCGCCCGGTCTCCCCTGAGACCTGCTGCAGCCATGGCGGCGGCTCCAGGGTTGCTCCTCGGGCCCCTCACAGTCCCAAGTGCTCTTCTCTCCTGTCTCCTGCTCTGCCTCAGTGCATGGAAGCCCCTCCGCACCCTGCTCTCCAGGAGGTCTGCCTGGCCCCCTCCTTAGGGATGGGTACGTGGCCCAGATTCAGGTCTGCCAGGTGGGTCGAGATGCTCGGTACCTGTTGAGGGCCAGCTTGCAGGCCCTCCCTGGCTTCCCCTTGTATCGGCCTGTCCAGGCCTCTGGGATGTTACATCTGCACCTGCAGCTCACCCTCAGCTCTCACCCCAAGGGCTTTGTCCTGCATTGTCTCACTCTGCGCTCTCCTGCCCCCTGGCCCTCTGTTTTCCTGCTCTGCGCTCTCCTGCCCCCCTGGCCCTCTGTGGCCCTTCTGCCTTGTCCCCAGTCATTTCCTAGGCTTCTACCTGGCCTTGCTCTCAGGCTTCAAGCCAGCTCTTGAGATTCTAATCAGTTCCCCCAGACCCTCAGACTCGGGGCTGCTCCTGGAGGCTCCTACCTGGGTCACCCCCGCCATCGGGGCAGTCCCAAAGCTCCCTCTGTGCCCAGGTCACTTCCATGGTCTCACCTTAGGTGGTGGGTCTCCACCTGGCCCCAGCTCTGGCCTCGCCCACTCCCCAAAAGAGACTTGCCATACCCCTGGGCTGCAGGTCCCCGAGGTCTGATGGGAGGAGCTGAGCGGGCAGCATGTATGCCCACCTGTACCCTGTCATGGGGACAAATCATCCCGCAGCCGCCTGTGCTTGTTGTGTTAGAACACCAGAGGACCAAACGCCTCCCTCTCTACCCGCAAATAAAGACAGCCAGGCAGGCCAAAATAAGTGAACAGCATACCGTGTGTCTTGTTTAATGAACCCCCGGCAATAACAATTTGATCAAAGGGACAAGTGCAATTCACCAGCCACTCCAAGCAGGGTATTGGGTTAGCGCCCCACCAGAGGCACCGGGATGTTCATGGAAAATGGCTTGGGAGGGTGAATGTAATTAATGGATAAACTCAAGCACTCTAAGGCAAATAAATTAATTTGTCTCCAACCTTGAGCTTCTTAGACAGGGATCTAGAGAGGAGACAAAGAGGAGGAGGTGAGCTCTGCTTCTCCGGGTTTCCCACCTTCAGGGCCCAGGTACCTCTATCTCCTGGCCCAGGTAACTCAGTGGGCTGGTCCTCCTGGAGTGGGGAGTGCACGGCGGCCAGGCAAGCTATGATTTGGTCCCATATGTGTGTATACGCTTGTGGATTCCAGGAGTCTGTTAAATCAGGACAGAGATATTTGAGATATTCTGAGCGCCACTGTCTTGGTTCCCTTCCTGAGGATCTGGGACACGTCTTTCTGCATCTTTTAAAAAAGATGTTTATTTACTTGGCTGTGCTCAGTCTTAGCTGCGGCACGTGGGATCTTTTTTCTTTTTAATTTACGGCAGGGGAACACTTAGCTGTGGCATGCGGGATCTAAGTCCCTGATCAGGATTTGAACCCGGGCCCCCTGCATCAGGACCACAGAGTCTTAGTCCCTGGACCACCAGGGGAGCCCCTTTCTGCATCACTATAGTGAAAGTGAAATCACTCAGTCATGTCTGATTCTTTGTGATCCCATGAACTGTAGCCCACCAGGCTCCTCCGTCCATGGGATTTTGCAGGCAAGAGTACTGGAGTGCGTTGCCGTTTCCTTCTTCAGGGGATCTTCCCAACCCAGGGATCGAACCCAGGGCTCCCTCATTGCAGGCAGACGCTTCACCTTCTGACCCCCCAGGGAAGCCTGCGTCACTGTAGCCTTGCATATTACTTCCACCCCTGGCAGTCCCGCTCCTGACCTTACAGTGTTGCTTTAGGACATACTCCTCCACCATGTGGTGATGTCCTTTCAAACAGTGTCCTGGTTTAGGAAGCTGGGGGACGTGAAGGACACGGCCTCACAAGCTGCCCCCCAGGAAGCCTCTGATCCTCGCTGTTCTCCGTGGAGGGTTTAAGCAGCAGAGTGAGACTTGATGGTGAAATTGGATTGGGAGCTTTTCTTTCTGATCTGGTTTGTTTTTGTTTAGTTGCTAAGTCATAGTGGCCCCATGGATTGTAGCCAACCAGGCTCCTCTGGCCATGGGATTTCCCAGGCAAGAATGCTGGAGTGGGTTGCCATTTCCTTCCCCAGGGGATCGTCCCCACCCAGGATTGAACCCAAGTCTCCAGCATTGGCAGGTGGATTCTTTACCACTGAGCCGTCAGGGAAGCTTTTATCTGGTTTATTGACCACTTATTTCTAAATTGCAGCCCTCCTTTCACCATTTGCTTGTATTACGAGTTTGGTTTCCTGGGAGGCGTCCTGAGCCCAAGGGAAGTTCATTAGAGAATGAAGGGAAGGAAGAAGCAGAGTGGGCAGAGGGAGAGCCTGGCCTTTAGAGCTATGCTGGGCAGGGTGGAGCCAACCAGTCCTTTAGCCACAGGCCTCCATCTGCAGACCCCAGCATGTGGCACCCCAGGGAAGGGTAAAGCCCTGGGAGGGGTGTCTCTCTACAGCTGAGGCCACTCTTGAGTGTGCTGCCAGCTGGGGGCAATGTGTCCAGCATTAGAGGCAAACCTGGGTGGCATAGCTCAGTGGCCACTACTTTGTGGCAGCGGGCAGGCGCAGGAGCTTGGGGCTGGCTTCACTGGCCCTCCAGTGTGGCCTAGGATCCCACTCTGGATCTGTCTTATTGCTCCCCATGTCCTAGCCACTCTATTCATGTTCTCTGTGTGTAGAAAACTCCTACTCATGCCATGAGACCCAGATCAAATTCCCCTCTCCAACCATCTGTGCTCCTTTCTCCTTTCAGGGCGCCACAGTGCCAGCCACCTCCCTACCCTATCCTGGGATTTACTTTCATTCTGGAAATGGTTTCTTGCAAGCCTACCTCCCCACCCCCATTGACTCTGAGACCCTTGGGGTCAGAGACTGTTTTTGATTTCTCCCGGTGTCCTTGGCAACTAGTGCCATGCCCAGAACTGGGAAGGTGCTCAGTGTCTTGGCTGGAGGAATGATGGAGTGAGGGCAAGTGAGGCATGGCAGGGTGTCCTCTTCCAGCCTAGCAGGCCCCCAGGCATCAGACCCCAGAGAGAGCCCCGCCCCAGCCCAGGGCCCTCATGGGCACTCATCCCCTTTGGCAGGAAAGGCCTGGTCATCAGGGAGTTTAGCAGCCCCCTGGGGAAAGGAGACAGATAAGGCCTGTTGTTCACTCTGACATCATTCCTTGGCCTTTGTTCTTCTTGGCAAACATCCCTGGATTCTTGGCGGCCAGAGCATCATCAGTTTGATGGATGGGCTAGGTTTACAACGAGCTCTTCCTCCTTGTTTTAAACTCTCTCCTCTTTTATGACTGAGAGAGTCGAGGAGGAGGAAGGAGGGGGTGGGGACTCCTCCTGGCAGGTGGGGACTTTAGCTCTCCCTTCCCGGGGACTGCCACCCGGCCCTTTAAAGGTTAAGTGTATTTACGTGGTACCTACAGGAGGTTGTGGGGCCTGACAAGACTGGGGAAGGGTGATTAATGGCTTCTGTCCTGTCATCTTGGGGTGGGCTGGGCTGCTGCTGCCACAGCCACCTCCCAGGTGCCGCCCTGGCTCTAGCCTTCAACAGGCCTGGGAACAAGCTCTCCTGGACCAAGAGGAGGGCTGGGATGTCTGGAATGGGGCTGGAGGGAGGCTGGGGAGCTGTTCTCTTTGAGAAAATAGGAGTGCTGGGGTTTTTAAGATTTTTTTTTCTGATGTGCGTCACTTTTAAAGTTCTTACTGAATGTGTTACAGTTTCGCTTCTGCTTTATGTTTTGGTTTTTTGGCCCCGAGGCATGTGGGATCTTAGTTCCTCGACCAGGGATCAAACCTGCACCCTCTGCTTTGGAAGGCAAGTTCTTAACCACTGTACTTCCAGGGAAGTCCCTGGAGTGCTGGGTTTTGCACGGAGCTCTTTCTAACCCAAGTTTGGCCTTCTCCGCTGCTCTGATAATGGTGTGCAGGTGTACAAGGGCTCCAGGTCCCAATTCCAAAGGGCGTGTGTGCGTGCGCGTGTGTGTGTGGTGTCCTCCACACCCCAAGCAATTCTCTGACACTAACTGGGGGTCCTACAATTCAACTCAATTCTGACATGACCTACCTCGAGGCAGCATCGGATTGCATAAGTTACAGGCTCAGTTCTAGAAGTCTGTCCCCAACTTCAGATGTCATCCTAAGCCCTGGTTGCCACGTGCACTTCTCATTGACCTCACACAACTGAGGTTCTGATGACGCTTGCATTGGGTTTGGTTAATTTGCTAGAATGACTCACAGAACCCAGGAAGTCCTTTCACTCACTGGTTTATTATAATAGGATGCAACTCAGGAGCAGCCCAATGGAAGAGATGCAGAGGGCAAGGTCTAGGGAAAAGGGGTGGGGATTCTGTGCCCTCTCTGAGTGTCCTCCCCAAATCTCCACTTGCTCACAAACCCAGAAGTCAGTTCTTTTGTGTTTCATCCAGGCTTCAGGAAACAGGCACAATTGATTAAATCATTGGTCATTTGCGATTGATTCAACTTGCAGCCCCTCCACCCTCCTGGAGGTCAGGGGAGTGGGACTGAAAATTCTAACCTTCTGGATTTCCCTGGTGGTCTAGCAGTTAAGAACCACACTTCCAGTGTAGGGGGCATGAGTTCAGCCCCTGGCTAGGGAAGTTTTCTGGGGCAGCCAAAAAAGAAAAAAAAGAAAAATGAAAATTCCAACCCTCTAATCACAGGGTTGGCTCTGCTGGCAACCAGCCCCCACCCATCCTAAAGGACAGTTGAAAAGTCACTGTAGACCTGGGGCTTAAAAGAACAGACGTTTATTCTCTCCCAGTGTGGAGGCCTGAAGTCTGACATCAAGGTTTCGATGAAGTTGGCTCTTTCTGAGGTTCTGAGGGAGGAACTGCCCCAGGCCTCTCTCCCAGCTTCCTGGGCGGTCCCTGGTTTGCAGACACATCAATCCAATCTCCACCTCTGTCTTCTCTTGGCCTTCTCCCCTGTGTGTGTCTGGGTCCAAATTTCCCTTTACTTCTTCTTATAAGGGTAAGAAGTCATTGAATTCAGCATCACACTCATCATTGTGATCTCATCTGAACTGATGATATCTGGAAAGACCCTACTCCCAAAGAAGTTTGTGTTCACAGGTACTTGTGGTTAGAACTTGACCATGACCTTTTGGGGGAAATGCAGTTTAACCCACAATAATTCAATCATGCTGACACTGAGTTTTGGGAGCATCATACACTGTTTGATCCCCGCCCAGCACTGCAGGATAAAGTTGGGTCGACTGGGTCCTAGTGACAGCAGTGTGGCTGGTGAGTCTCGGAGAGATGACTGATCTGAAATTTCCAACCATCCTAGGGACTGTGGAGTTGTCCATTGAAGCCCATGAGGACTACAGAGCAACGGGACGCTTTGGGGAGAGGATCGTGGACTGAACCCCCGGGCTGTGTGGGCACCTCACATGTCCAGCATCAGTATTTGGTCTCCAGGGTGACGTGTTAGCATCTCCTTATGTCACCATAGGAGACACACCAGTGGTGGGTGTGGACTCAGGCTGAGCCGCATGTCCAAGGCCCTGATGCTTAGGGCTTGAGCCAGATTCTAAGGGAGACCCTGAGAAGGCAACCAGCACCAAGGGATGCCAGCCCACCAGTTGGGCACCCTCATCCTGACCGTCCTGTGGAACAGGGAAACTGAAAAACTATTTGTGGAGTAGCTTTGCACAGTGGCTGGTTCTTCCCAGTGGTCGGTTCTCAGGCTCATTGTCCTCATTCTTTGGAAGAGGCTCCCAGCAGGAGCGTACCCAGGTGACCAGGTGAAGCCAGCTCGCCCTTTATACCTGCTCCTTCTTCCCCGTTTCACCCCCTACCCCCCGCCACTCCAGGGTCCTGGAGTCACTGCCCAGACAGCCTACTGCCTCTGACCTAGGGAAACCTGAGCCGACATAGCAGTGAGGCCACCTGTGTGTTTGCAGGAGGGGGCCCTGCGTGGAGAGCAAGCTGTTTGGGGGGACGAGGCATGAACACATCTGCACGGAGGCTGGACGGCAGCCATGCAGAGGGAAAAGCAGGAGACGGGGAGGAGTCAGATGAGGAGATGGTGGGTGGGGCCAGAGCCTGGGGGGCGGGGCGGCAGCTCTAAGGCAAGACTTGGGCTGGGGAGTGAGGCGGGAACCTCAAGTCTCAGGGCAGGAAGGAGATGTGAGGGAGTCCTGAGCAGCTGAAAAGGAAGCCTGCATCTCCCACGACCTGGGGGTCAGTGGGCAATAGAGAGGATGGAAATGGGGAGAAGGCTGCCAGATTCTGATCCCCCCTGGCACATGCCCCATTCCCCAGTTGCAAGCAGCCTGACTTTGTTTGGTTTTTGACCACACCTTGCAGCATGTGGGGTCTTCGTTCCCCAACCAGAGCTCCAACCCTCGCTCCCTGCAGTGGAGTCTTAACCACTGGATAACCAGGGGAGTCCTGGTCTGACCCTTCTTGATCCTGTTTTCCAATCACCCTAATTGGGAGAATAACTCTTCCCCTTTGAGACAACAGGCGAGAAAGTGCTTGGAAAAGAAAAGCCTCGTTGGCCATTTACAATTTTATGACAAATCGCACGCTGCGTGATGATACTGTCAAACATTAATAACTGGATTACTCCCAGATTCATAATAATGATCAGTGGCTCCGGGACGATTAAAATGCCATCGTGAGTGTTTACGTTATTCTCTTCGGTGAGTGAAGTTTGGGAAAGGGGCAGGGGGAGGAAACTAGAAAGCAGACAAACTTCTGAAAACAAGCAGAGCTGGCAGGAGTGTCCTTCCGTCCCCAGGAGCAGGTCGCATCCGGGTGTGTCCGGGGCTGAGGTCACTGTCCCAGGCATTTCCTCATCTGACACTCACAGCAGCCCAGAGGCAGGCCGACTCAGCGCATCCACACCTCTGAAATGAGTCTATTTGGGGGAGTGGCAGGGAGAGGGTGTGTGTGTGCGTGTGTGCAGGCCAGTCATGTGTACCCGCAGTCCAGGGATGCACTGACACAGAGCCTGATGGGTTAATTTTGCCGCCTTATTTCCTTTCTCTGAAAAGGCTTTGCAGACCCAGCTGCCCCTGGGGGGCTTCTTAGAAGCAGGTTAAAGGGCCTGGTCCGCAGCTTTGGTCCCCTGTGACGGGTCCCTCTGCCCTGCACCCTCTTCCCTTCTGCAGGTGGCCCTCTTTGTGGTCACTGTGTTGCCCAGCGGTAGGGACGCTGGTTGTGGCAGCAATTACTCTGAGACTTTGCACTATGCACACATCCTGCCAAGAGGATCCTGCACGAGACAGATTCTCTTCCCTGTTTCCATTTTGTCATTTGTGGCAGGCTGGGTTCTTGGTTCCACTTCCTTCCCACCCTGGATAGAATCTCACAGTTGTGTCTTTCCAGTGGGGCCTTGCAGTGCTCTGTACTAAGAGAGNTAGCTGTGGAAAGAAAAGAAGGAAAAGGCAAGGGAGAGTGGGAAGATGATGCCCAACTGAATGCAGAGTTCCAGAGAATACCAAGGAGAGATAAGAAGGCCTTCTTAAATGAACAATGCAAAGAAATACAGGAAAAAATAGAATGGGAAGGACTAGAGATCTCTTCAAAAAAGTTGGGGGATATCAAGGGAATACTTCATGCAAAGATAGGCACAATAAAGGACAGAAATGGTAAGGACTTAATAGAAGCAGAAGAGACTAAGAAGAGGTGGCAAGAATACACAGAAGAACTATACAAAAAAGATCTTAATGATGACCATGGATGGTGTGGACAACCATGATGGTGTGGTCACTCACCTAGAACCAGACAAGCTAGTGGAGGTAATGAAATTCTAGTTGAACTATTTAAAATCCTAAAAGATGATGCTGTTAAAATGCTGTATTCAGTAAGTCAACAAATTTGGAAAACTCAGCAGTGGGCACAGGACTGGCAAAGGTCAGTTTTTATTCCAGTCCCAAAGAAGGACCATGCCAGAGAATATTCAAACTACTGTA
>SJYV01003209.1:0-29366 GCA_006410875.1 Neotragus pygmaeus
ATCTGCAGTGATTTTGGAGCCCCCCAAAAAATAAAGTCTGACACTGTTTCCATAGGATGAGTTAAAAATAAGCAAGGTGACATATGGAAATCATGTGCTTTAGATAGATGTTGCATATTATTAATAATAAATAGTATGATAAGAATCATAGGAAGCAAGTTTCAGAATGAACTTTGTGCAAAGTCCAAAATTCTTTGCAATTGATGTTGACCAGTGTGCCATGAGGTAAAGCTATATTTGAAGCAAGGGTATTTTCTTCTGGGAAAGAGTCACTTAAATCCCCAAGGGAGCAAGAACCAACAACAGGCTGTAGGGCCATAAAGCTATAAGGATTGGACTGGCTAAGGATGGGGACCAAAACAGAGAGGACCTGCTTACTACCAACAGAAGTATTTATTCTTTAGACACCATAGCTAACATGCCATGACAGTCTTAAGAGATACTGATTACATAATAATATATATCATATGGTAAGTATATTCTGATTTTGAAATTTGCATTAGGAAGATTATATATATATATATAGTTGCATTACTCGAAATTTCCTAAATTTATATTGTTGGAACCATAAACCACACTGACGCCATGACAGGCTTANTACTTTTCATCAGTTCAGTTCAGTTGCTCAGTCATGTCCGACTCTTCGCAACCCCATGAATCGCAGCACGCCAGGCCTCTCTGTCCATCACCATCTCCTGGAGTTCACTCAGACTCACGTTCATCGAGTTCATGATACCATCCAGCCATCTCATCCTCTGTCGTCCCCTTCTCCTCCTGCCCACAATCCTTCCCAGCATCAGAGTCTTTTCCAATGAGTCAACTCTTTGCATGAGGTGGCCAAAGTACTGGAGTTTCAGCTTTAGCATCATTCCTTCCAAAGAAATCCCAGGGCTGATCTCATTCAGAATGGACTGGTTGGATCTCCTTGCAGTCCAAGGGACTCTCAAGAGTCTTCTCCAACACCACATTTCAAAAGCATCAATTCTTTGGTGCTCAGCCTTCTTCACAGTCCAACTCTCACATCCATACATGACCACAGGAAAAACCATAGCCTTGACTAGACAGACCTTAGTCAGCAAAGTAATGTCTCTGCTTTTGAATATACTGTCTAGGTTGGTCATAACTCTCAAATCAAATTCAAAAACTGCTTGAAGCCAGGGAGCCAAGCCAAAGGTCAAGCAGTTTCCTAAAGCTGTCTGGTCATATCTGAGTCTATGTGTATCTCTCTCAAATAAAATATTCCAGTCAGAGTTTCCATTATTAATATAGATCCAGTGTTTCTAATTGTGTCCTGTTTCAAAGACACCAGATTTTCATTTAACTCAGGTAAATAACTATGTTGCCATGGAAAGAATACTGAAGAGTTGCCAAATTTTAGAGGGATCAAAGTAGGGAGAAAGAGTAAATATTTCACCCATGTTTACTAAAGTGTATTTTACCAGATTGCTGATAGCTTTAAAAGAAAATAGGTTTCTTTCATCTAGACAAAATATTAAGAAACCAGCGGTATTTTCCCTCCTCAGTTCATTTAGTCCCATGTACTTTTTCTGTTTAAATACAATTTTTCCNACCCATGTTTACTAAAGTGTATTTTACCAGATTGCTGATAGCTTTAAAAGAAAATAGGTTTCTTTCATCTAGACAAAATATTAAGAAACCAGCGGTATTTTCCCTCCTCAGTTCATTTAGTCCCATGTACTTTTTCTGTTTAAATACAATTTTTCCGTTAGTTCTAGAAATTCTTACTAGTTCAGCTTTATGTTCTTAAAATTTTCAGAAACCTGTACTTGTCATGAGTTCTTTCCATGAAACCCCTTGAAGATACAGCACTTCTGTAGGAACACTTTTTCCAAAGCATCAGAATAAAACAATAGTTCTCTGTCAATGACAAAAGACTTTAAAATGCCTGTTATTAAAGATTTGGTGAGAGTTTATTAAAATGGAACTGACAAGGAAATTTGGTTATTCCTGGAACATATAATATTTGAGGACAATAACTAGAATTCTGTCTGATAATGTTATACTAGGACTTATCAGATTTGCAGGAATTTTATTAATGCATAATTTTGAGGGCACACTTACATATCTATACAGACAAAACCTGAAGATTTACTATTATTTATTTGGCAATGCTTCCCATGTAATTTAACATACCAACTAAGTCTAATTTGTTTAATTTGCCCTTATAAAAACAAGGACAGAGAACAAATCTTTTGAGATATTCCAAAGGCCCTCTGGACTATGCTGCAGTTGGCTTGAAGTGAAAAAGATTTCATGGAGCTAGCATTCCAGGTTCCTATGCAATCCTATTCTTTACAGCATTGGATTGTACTTTCATCACCAGACATACCCACAATTGAGCATCATTTTTGCTTTGGCCCAGCCGCTTCATTCTTTCAGAGCTATAAGTAGTTCTCCTCCACTCTTCCCCAGTAGCATATTGGATGCCTTCTGACCTGGGAGGCTCATCTTTCAAGGTCATATATTTTGCTTTTTTGTACAGTTCATGGAGTTCTCATGGCAAGTACACTGGAGTGGTTTCCCATTCCCTCCTCCAGTGGATCACCTTTTTTCAGAACTCTCCACTATGACCCATCTGTCTTGGATAGTCCCACACAGCATGGCTCATAGCTTCACTGAGTTGCACAAGCCCCTTCTCCATGACAAGGCAGTGATGCACGAACATACTAAACAATGTTCAAATAACCAGACAGTTGCAGTCATCTCCCATGCTAGCAAGGTTATGCTCAAAATCCTTCAGCTAGCCTTCAGCATTACGTGAACCAAGAACTTCCACGCATTCAAGCTGGGTTTAGAAAAGGCAGAGGAACCAGAGATCAAATTGCCAACATTCGCTGGATCATAGAGAAAGCAAGAGAATTCCAGAAAAACATCTACCTCTGTTTCAGTGACTACACTAAAGCTTTTGACTGTGTGGATCATAACAAACTGTACAAAACTCTTAAAGAGATAGGAATAACAGACCATCTTACCTGTCTCCTGAGAAACCCATATGTGGGTCAAGAAGTAACAGTTAGAACCTTTAATGGAACAAGTGATTGATTCAGAATTGAGAAAGGAGTATGACAAGGCTGCTCATTGTCACTCTGTATATTTAACTTATACCCAGAGCACGTCATGCAAAATGCTGAGCTGGATGAGTTACAAGCTGGAATCAAGATTGCTGGGAGAAATAACAACCTCAGATATACAGATGATATCACTTTAATGGCAGGAACTAAAGAGCTCCTGATAAGGGTAAAAGAGGAGGTTGAAAAAGCCAGCTTAAAGATGGTGACTGCAGCCATGAAATTAAAAGGCAATTGCTTCTTGGCAGGAAAGCTTTGACAAACCTAGACAGTGTATTAACAAGTAAAGACATCACTTTGCCGAGACAGGTCTGTCTAGTCAAGGCTGTGGTCTTTCCAGTAGTCATGTATGGATGTGACAGCTGGACCATAAAGATGGCAGAGTGATGAAAAGTTGATGCTTTCAAATTGTGGTGCTCTTAAAATCCCCTTGGATAGCAAGGAGATCACACCAGTCAATCTTAAAGGAAATCAACCCTAAATATTCATTGGAAGGATTTATGCGGAAGCACTTTGGCCACCTGATGTGAAGAGCTGACTCATTAGGAAAGATCCTGATGCTGGGAAAGATTGAGGGCAAGAGGAGAAGGGGACAACAGAGGATGAGATGGTTGGATGGCATCACTGACTCACTGGACATGAGTTTGAGCAAACTCTGGGAGATAGTGAAGGACAGGGAAGCCCAGTGTGCTGCAGTCCATGGGGTCACAAAGAGTCGGACATGATTTTGGGACTGAACAACAACTGCAACAGTGAAAGATTTCATTTAGAATTNCTGGACATGAGTTTGAGCAAACTCTGGGAGATAGTGAAGGACAGGGAAGCCCAGTGTGCTGCAGTCCATGGGGTCACAAAGAGTCGGACATGATTTTGGGACTGAACAACAACTGCAACAGTGAAAGATTTCATTTAGAATTCGATTTCTGGGAAGTTTGCCAAAATGTCACAAAATTTTAAGATACTTGGTCAATTAGGATCATAGGATCCTGTTGGATCAAATAGGATCATGTCACTATGAAACAATATTTAGTTATCTATTCAACCAAAGTGACAGACTTCACAGGCAAATACAGAATGGTAATTTAATTTGAAATTAAATTAATTCTTTCAAAGTTGTAAAGATTAGGTTTACTTAAGTAATCAAAACCTGATAAAGATGACTTGGAATATAGTGATTATTTTGGCAGGTACAAGATCTTTGTTTTTCCTAGGCAGATTACTCAAAAGGTAAACAAAAACCTTTTGCAGTCTGTTATTATCAAGAGCAGACAAATAGTCCAAAATAAGTTGGCACCAGATTACTTTTGATGTTAAAACTCATTTACTTAATTAAATTTATTCCAATCTTAACCAGTTCTGACCACACATGAAATTTCTTTCCCTTATTTCTGGTACTTACAATTGCAAATATTAGCATTTTTAAACCTTAAAAACCTCAGATTTTTTTCTAGTGCAAACTAAGATGCAAGCACTTATGAACTGTCTTTTATATTAACATTCTATTTACTGGCAAACTTATAAATATTTTTTATAATTTCTTGAAACACGTGCTTTTTTACAGAAAATTTCTCAGAGTAGCATAAAACATTTTTATTTACAATCTAAAATATCTTTAATTCCTCCGTAAAACAAAGCAAGGAATGGGTAAACTTATAGTTANGCCTGGCATGCTGCGATTCATGGGGTTGCAAAGAGTCGGACACAACTGAGTGACTGAACTGAACTGATGGACTTGCACATTGGAATTGTTTAAGTTTTTTCCTGGATAACTTCAGTGAGGGAAAGAGAGAGGAAAAGAAACCTGAGCAGAATTGTGTGGTACCTACTTCCCTGATGGCTCAGATGGTAAAGTGTCTGTCTACAGTGCAGGAGACCCAGGTTTGATCCCTGGGTTGGGAAGATCCCCCAAGGAAGTGACAATCCACTCCAGTACTACTGCTTGGGAAATCCCATGGACAGAGGAGCCTGGTAGGCTACAGTCCATGGGCTTGTAAAGAGTGGGAGAGGACTGACCGACTTCACTTTCACTTTTGGAGGAAGGAATACTCATTGAGGCTCACTTGAAAGCTGTGTAGGAAATTCCATGACAGTTCAGTGATAGGACTCAGAGCTTCCACTGCAGGGGGGTGGATTAGATGTGTGATTGGGAAATGAAAGTCCCACAAGGCATGCAAGGGGAACAAACAAACAAAAGCTGTGTGACCTAGAGTCACTACCTCCCTTTGCTGAGTCTCTTCTTATCTGTCAGATGGGTGTTATACAGTATCAAGGAAATGGGAATAGGAGTATGTGTACCTCTGTGAACAATTTTGTTCATCAATATCTGTGGTTTGTAAAGTTAAAATATTTGTAAAATGTAAAGAAGGAGCCTGATATTTGCTTCTGACTTTTGCAGGTTTGATAGTATTCTTGTATGTGTAAGAAAGTTGATCTTGCAAAGATTGTGTATGTGTGTTAGTCGCTCAGTCATGCCCGACTCTTTGCAACCCCATGGACTGCAATCCACCAGGTTCCTCTGTCCATGAGATTTCCCAGACAAGGATACTGGAGTGGGTTGCCGTTTCCTTCTCCGGGGGATCTTCCCAACCCAGGGATCGAACCCGGGTCTCCTGCACTGCAGGCAAATTCTTTACCGACTGAGAGATTAGCAAGTGTAAGTTTTGGCTTGGAGTTTTGTTAGGCTTGGGATAGAAGGAAGGGTGTGGCTATCTTGGGAAGTCTTTTTTGGGCAGCTTTTAGAGTTTCAACGTTGGTCTTAGGAAACGCCTGAATACTTTAAGATGGGGAAGATAATTGATGGGAGTATTTAAATACTGGAGAAGATTTAAAAAACAGCTATCCTCTGATGTGGGTTCTTCTTCATAGTTGGCAACTGCAGATAGCTGGAGAGCATTGACCTCCTGGGCTTTGCTTTCATGACCCCTAGCTTTCCAAAGGCACCTCCTGGGCTGGTCTTGCTTTCATGACCGCTTGGTTTCCAGTGGCACCTCAGCACTTCCAAATGGTCATGTTTGAGTCCCTTGTCAATTTGCTCTCAAAGACGTGTTATTTCAGTCATTTCTCAGTAGAATCCCCTAATTGGACAGTGAATTCTGTCCCTCTATTGCTCCAGGCATTTTTTCCTTGCCCAAATCAATTCTTCCACTCAGTCATCTCCAGATCATACAAACATGCTGTTATTTTTATCATCTTTTTCTTAACCCTACTTCCAAACTCCCCCTCCTTTTATTTTTTTGTCACAAAATTCCTTGAAAGAGTTCCGACTTCAATTTTTAATTCTCTTTTGATTTTTCCCTTTCCTTGTAAACCCTTTTCTTGAGATGTAACATAGATTGGGAAAGTGAACAATCATTCAACTATTCTTTACTGAAACTGTGTTTATTAAGGTCATTAATGATCTCCAGGTTGCTCTGTCCTATAGGCAAATCTCATTCCTTGCCTTTGCAGCATTCGATTCATGATCATTGCTTCTTTGTTAATGCATTTCTTTCACTTGGCTGCAGTAGGATCCCATTTACTTTTTACGTTTCTTCCTTCTTCATTGGCTTGTTTCTATTTGTATGATGGTGCCTCTTCCACCTCCTACTTTTGCACAAGGCCCCAGGGCCTAGTCTATAAACCAAGGACATTCTCTGAGCATCAATCCTAGTTCATGGCTTTAAAATCCCATTTCTAGGCTGATGTCTCTCAAATAAGTATTTTCAGTCCAGATCCCCTATCCTGAAGAGTTTTCACTTGGGTGTCTGAGAAATCTCAAACTCAACATGTCTGAAGTCCACAATATTTCCTCCCAAACTGTTAACATACAGCTACCCCTGTCTCAGTTGGTGGCACCTCCAGTCTTTCCGGTTGGTCCAGCCACTTTGCTTGGAGTCAGCTTTAGGCTGTTACTCCACACTCTGCAGGAAGTCCTGCTGGTCCTGTGTTGAAACATCCAGGGCCTGAGCTGCTCGCCCTCCTCTCTTCTGTTAAAGACATAGAAAGACATACCTCTTGGTTTTATGGAAGGGTTGACTTTTAGCAAGTAGTTCAGGGCACAGCATGTGTGAAGGCCCAGCAACAGGAGGGAGCTTGTGTTCAAGAAGGTTGAGGAAGCTCTAAGACCTGGGCCTCCTCCAACCAAGGCCTTCTTCAGACTGAAGCACCCCCAGGCAGAAATATTGCAGTAGCTTCCTGACAGGTGCTCAGCTTCTCACCATAGTGGCCCTGCATTCCTTCTCAAAGGTGAGCCTGATCCTCTCATTCTCTGTGCCTGCACTGGGGCTTCATTTCCTGTAGAGTAAGCAGCTGGAAATTCATGTTTGCTGCCTGAGCCTTATCCCTCCACTGGGATGTATCTTCAAGGGGTCACAAAGTTGATTCTAGAGTAGCAACTGTCAAATAGCTCAAATTGAAAAAATCCATTGTGCTGTTTGGGAGTCTTGAGGACATAGTGGGGGCTCCAGTGGGAGACAGCTTGTCAGAAAATTCAGTCCTATGGAATTGTACACTTACTGCACATCACAGAGCCTTGGTTCTATGTCCCTGTATTGGCTCTTACTCATCATTGTTTTCACTTAAAACACCCTTTGCCTATTTCCTATTCTCCAGTTGAGAAACTCATATGTCACATTTTGAAGAGACTTTCTCTCATCCAAAATCCCAGCCCCTCAGTCAATGAACAGTCTCTCTCTGTGCCTTTGTGCTTTCATACTTTATTCGGTCAATACCCATAGAATCCCTAACAAGTTTTTAGGGATAGAGAATGAAAGGGGGAGGCCTACGTTGAAGGGGTTTATTTATAGTCTATGTCGAGTGCCATCCAACACAGTAGCCATGTTTGGCTATTTAAACTTATATATAAATCAAGTTAAATGGAAAAAAAATTAACTCTTTGATTGTTATGACACATTACAAATGCTTGCACAACACCCATAGAGCTCCAGCATCACAGAAAGTTCTATTGGATATTACTGTAGAAGAGGGAGAAGAGATGGATTTCTCTCTCTCTCTCTCTCTCTCTCTCTCTCTCTCTCACTCAATCATAGGAAACAAGGTAAATAAATGCAGAGAACCAAAAAAAAGGCAGTGACTGGTTGGCTACTTTAGATAGAAGGACCAAGGGAGTGTCTGAGAAGGTGAGATTTAAGCAGGGATCAGAATGAATAGAAGAAATTTGAAAATGATGGGGTGAAAGAATACGGATCTAGGCTGAAGCCCCAGTAGGGAAAAGGTCCTAAAGTAGGGATACATTTGAAGGAACTCCATTTGTTGGAGCCCTGTGGGCAAGGAGAGAGTGGTAAAAGAAATCTGAGAGATTGGCTGGGGCTAGGGCTTTGTAAATCTGAATAAGGAGTTAGATTTTTTTTTTCCCCCTCTAAGAACCATAAGAGGGTTATAAGTCAAGTAGTGACATTGTCCAATTATAAGTTTATCATTTTTATCATTCTGCCCAATTTTATTAGTTGCTTACTTATCCCTTCTTCTACCTGATTACACAATTCTGGATATTTAACATTTTTTTTTTTTTTTTTTTTGCTTTGCAATGAACTTTATTTTTTTATTATTATTTTTTAATTAATTTATTTTTTAAATAAATTTATTTATTTTTTTTAATTTTACTTTACAATACTCTACTGTCAATATATTATTAATAAGAGTGTTAGAATTGAATTAAATTAGAACATTTTTATCACTGATATACTGGGCTTTGGCCATGTCTCCCAAATAAATAAGGCATGGCCTACTTTTGTATGAGGCATTTCAGATTTTCCCCCCTAACTTTTGGTGCTGATTGAAGTGGGGTCAATAGTGTCTGCTCCAAGAGTATAGAGGCAGTGAAAAAGAGGAAAGCAGGTATCCAGAAATATGCTATTCCTTGGTAGAACACCTCTTGTTGTCTACTTAAATTCACATGCATAGCATCATAAAGCTGTGCTGTGCTTAGTTGCTCAGTTATGTTCAACTTTTTGCAACCCCTAGGAGGACTATTAAAGACATATAATCATACCTCTTGGTTTTATGGAAGAGTTGACTTTTAGCAAGTAGTTCAGGGTACAGCATGTGTGAAGGCCCAGAAACAGGAGGGAGCTTGTGTTCAAGTAGGTCAAGGAAGCTCTAAGACTTGGGCCTCCTCCAACCAAGGCCTTCTTCAGACTGAAGCAGCCCCAGACAGGGCTCCCACAGCCTTGTTTCTCATAATAAAAATTCTTATGAACTTTTATAAAATAGAGACAGAGCAGGTATTTTCAGTGCTGTTCTCCAAATGAGGAAATCAAGTGACAGAGCTGTGATCTGAACCTGTCTAGTCCAGACTCTGCTTCCTGAGACATTCTCCTGATATCACTCAATAAGATGTGGCCTGAGGCATCCTGTAGAATGAATGGGTAGGCATAATTATTTGCATTTTTGCGTGATTCTTGTGGCTTCTAAAGAATGTTTCTCCCCACTTGGCTCTACCAAGATCGAATCTGTAGCCTTGGCAGTAGCTGACTTTCAATACACCCTGAAAGGCATTCAGGGCAGAGATCAGGAATGAGGCATTCTGTGCTCTGGAAAAACCGGCAGGGTAGGCCTTCAGATGATATTTTTGAGAGAAAATTTTATGAATCCAAATTTCTTTCATCTTCCCATCCTTAGAAAAGCACTAAAGTCAGTTAACTGAGATGTCTGTTCCTTGTGACTGGCAACCTTCTACTGTGTACCCTGACTGCACAGTTTCAATAGCACAGACATGCCGACATCCCCTCCCTCCACCCCACCTCTTTGGAACAGCTCCTCAGAGTTCTCTGAGAGGCCATCTCCTTGTACTCAGTCAGTCTCCAAATAAAACAGAAACTCACAGGTACATGGTGCACTATTATTTCAGTTGACTGTTTTGGGGACCATGAAGAGACACAGACCAGACTTTCCTTTGCTTGAACTTCATGAGGATCAAGAGCCCTTGGTACTTCAAAGACCAGCAGGGTCTCTTGTGTCTGTCTTCATTCTCAACGAGTCTAGATGAATTTGAGTAGACCTTTCTTGGTTCTCACGTCTCCTAATTATTGACTGATGATCCTGAGTTTTATTTGGCAGTGTATAACTGATAAGTGCTCCTCTCTCCCCCACCTCCCCAAAGTTGGAAGACAATGGGAGGTTGGTTGAAAGAGACTGGAGAAATCTGGATTGGGTGATTAGGTGGGAAGTTGGACTTGTTCCTCCTAGGAGAAGTTTGTTTTTCTCTCTTAGTGCTTTGAGACGTAAAGATTTTACCAGTGCTCTCAGAAACTCATATCTAGAACATCTCTAATTTCTGAGACTAAGACAAAAAAGGAGAAACCTTTTTAAAATTCAAGCAAGTAAACAACTTATTCCAACTGTTATTTAAAATACTAGTGTTTTGTAATACCTGATTCATGACTAAGTTTTAAAAATGAAGCTATGAAATCTCTGGTTGTATCTGTCTATATGTCTGTGTGAGCCTTATAGATATGATATGTCTATCTCTGGAGAACATTGCCAAAATTAACTTGTAAATGAACTCTATTTACTTGACTTAAAGAAAATTAAATACTTACATAGAGTCTCAGAAATAGAAAAGAAATTAACCCAAATGAATTTTAGGTTCATGTGAACTAAGAAATATTCACTATTAAATTAATATTTGAAGTAAAACTTTGTTGGTTTAATTAATATAGACATGTTTTTAGAGCCATCAGCGTTAAATGTAATACTTTTATTATACCTAGATTTACTANCCAGCTTGTGCTTCATTCATCCCAGCATTTCACATGATGTATTCTGCATGTAAGTTAAATAAGCAGGGTGACAATATACAGCCTTGAAGTACTCCTTTCCCAATTTTGAATGATTTTAGTTTTTTCATGTTGAGTTTTTATAAATAGTATTTAAAGTTTGCCAATCTATGGGATGCTAATGTAGAAGACAGGATGTAATACTTGCTTCTCAGTTTTCTAGAGAGATTAAGTTTTTTGAAAATTGGTAATTCAGGACTTCTTTGGTGGTTCAGTGATTAAGACTTTGTGCTTTCAATGCAGGGGCCTGGGTTTGATCCCTGGTCAGGGAACCAAACACCATGTGCCTCAACTAAGAGTTTGCCTGCTGCAACTAAAGATCCTGCAGGCCCCACTGAAGACCCAATGCAGTCAAATAAGTAAGTATTTTTAAAAATTTGATAATTCCAAGTAGTTAGACTATAAAGTTAATATGGAAAACATATTTGTTTGCAAGTAAGAAGAAGATATAAAATAAAAATGCATTTTATTAAAAAAAGAAAATAATTTTGTTCTGATGCTAGTTATTTCTAAATAGTAAAGAAGAGACAGATTATTGTAAGAATAGAAAACTAGGTTTGAGTGAAAAAAGAAACTTTAGAAAGGATTCTATGTTTGGGCAGAACAAAGTTAGAATTAATTTAATTGGGCAAATGAATTTCAATATTAAAATGGCACAAAACCTGAATTTTGTTTCTCTCTATTAAGAGGGAAGAGNTGCAAGTAAGAAGAAGATATAAAATAAAAATGCATTTTATTAAAAAAAGAAAATAATTTTGTTCTGATGCTAGTTATTTCTAAATAGTAAAGAAGAGACAGATTATTGTAAGAATAGAAAACTAGGTTTGAGTGAAAAAAGAAACTTTAGAAAGGATTCTATGTTTGGGCAGAACAAAGTTAGAATTAATTTAATTGGGCAAATGAATTTCAATATTAAAATGGCACAAAACCTGAATTTTGTTTCTCTCTATTAAGAGGGAAGAGTTTTCTTAAGTATATTGGTTAGCTTTTTGTAACAGATTGTGAATTTTCTTTGTATTTTAAGTAATTTTTTTTATAACTTTCTTTATTTGCCTTTGAAATATTTTATTGTTTCTTGGTTAAATGAATAAGTATCATTTTACAGTGACCTGTGATGTTGCCTGACCAAGTGTTTTTTTAAAGCTTTTTGATACTTTTGGCAAACTTGCCAGAGATCAAATTCTACTTCAAGTTCATTTGACTTTTAGCTTACTTTGGGATTTTCCAAAAGGTACTGAAACACCTAAGGGAATTGTTTTCTCTCTTTATCAAAGATAAAAATATTAAACTAACTGGGCTTATATCATCTGTTAAAGTGCATGGGAAGCATCTCAAAGGGATGGTGATAAACATCCTTAGGCTATATTGTAAGAGGGAATGTTTTAGATACTCTAGAAATTACTGGAATTCCTAAGAATCTGATATGTCATAGTCAAATGTTATCAGTATTAATTCTGATTATTATCTTAAAGTGTTCTGTCACAGCAGTAAAGTTTCTTTGTCAATTGCATCACAATCGGATCTTTAGCCATGTCTTTACAAATCTTTGTTGTTCATAGACAGTTATTGTTTGATCCTGATGCCTTTGCAAAAATGGTTCATTTTCAAGAAAATTCACAGAAAGGATTTTTGACAAGTGCAGCCTTTTAAAAGCTTCATAAAACTGTTAACAAAGATCAAGGATTAGTTACATAGGACTGACTGAACTGATAAACATGGTTATAGATTTTATGGTTTTTTGGTCTGAAATATTACTGCTTTTTAATATGTTTTCCAGGTATAAGGAAACCTTTCCCCTTAAACTAGTTATGACTTATAGCAGTTTGGTTGTGATACCTTTGTAAGCAAAACTGAAACATGTATCTTTCTTTCTACCTGATCCCTCCAAAATTGTAAACCCTTAGGTTGCTAGCAGACTTATGAAGTAAATGAGAAAGTCCACCTCCTGACCGTTGCAGGAATCTGAAGACACTTTGGAACTCTGAGAAGAGAGAAATTAATCCAGATATTTAGATATCACAGGTGGGATCAGATGACATGTCCTTGAGATGACTTTTCTCACCTTGAGAAAGAAGGCTTTTAAAAATTCAATCTGAGATTCTTTATAAAAAGTTCTACCTAAACCAGTTTTTAAAAGGATTGTATGATCAGTTACACTTATATAAGTAATCAGGCCAAGTTTGCTGAAAGCAGACTTATTTTTGCAAACAAATTACTCTTAATTTGATTATATTTGATAGAAGTCACATAATTTTAGAGAGAAAAATTACACATATGGATATTAAATTCTAGTATTGTTAATTTAGGTCTGTATTTACTGCCCAAAACTTACTTCCAAGATAGACCCCTGTTGTTAGGTTACATTATTGTAAAGTTTAATTGAATTATTAAAAGGATACTCCATGTTTGTTTCTGAAGCTTATTACTGTATTTTCAATGCCTCATGACCTATAACCAAAAGATTATGCATTTTGGAAAGACATCATTCAAAGGACTTTCCCCAACCCACATTAAAGGACTCTTGTTAGATAATCTTGATTAGCTCGTGCACAGAACAAACAAAAGAAATTGACTTGGGTATGTATTTTCTACTTAGAAAGAGTTCTTGCACTGGAGCCCTTAGACTCACCTTAAAACAAAGTTCAAACAGAGGAGAAACTTCACTCCTACTAAGACAAAGAGAAAACAACATCAGAAGTGGACAGCTATCCCTAGATTACCGATCTGACCTGCATGATTAGTTATAGTATTTTCAGCATAATATTACATTAGATAATAATATTATATAATTATAATTAAAAATATGGATATAATTATATATTATAATTATTTTTTATAATTTCTTGGACTGTTTCATAAATCCATGTTTTTCTATCATGGTGTAAATCTTACACAGAGTTTAAAAATTAATCTACTTGTTAGCCTTATGATCAGTTACCTACATCTAGTACTTCTGGGTTACCTTGGTGGATTTCTCCTCTCCTCAGGTCTAATTGGATGACCCTTGGGAAATTTATTCCAGAAGAAAGCTATAGTTCTGTTTGAGCAGATATTGCTATTAATAGATTGGACTCCCTCACTTGGCCAATCAATGGTGCTTTCTCTGTCCTTGGCTATAATATGAATTTTCTTTGGAAGTTACTCAAGTTCAATAATAACAAACAAAATTTTAGTCAGCAAATAGAACTTCCTGATTATTCGGAGGGACCCTCCTTCAGTTACAGGGTGGATTTATATGACTCCCACCAGATTATTTCCCTTACACTGGTAACAGTTAAACTAAGGATTATCAGCCTAATAACACTAGGGAATTAGGCTGGATGCCTGTGAACAATACAAATATTTCATTACCTTTAAGATTGTAATTTGTACAGGACAGATTGAGTCAGATGAGCTGGTAATATACTGGAACATACCTAATGGAAACTCTTAGCCTAAATATTTACTTATGACCCTATTAATGCTACTAGCTATGTTACTTGCATTTGACCTCTTTTACAAGACTGTGATTTCTTGCATTACTCAATGTGTGACTAAGCCTCTGATAAAAA
Source organism: Neotragus pygmaeus (assembly GCA_006410875.1). Lineage (NCBI taxonomy): Eukaryota > Metazoa > Chordata > Mammalia > Artiodactyla > Bovidae > Neotragus > Neotragus pygmaeus. The sequence continues at coordinate 14,416 of SJYV01003209.1, forward strand.
TGATGACTAAGCAACTTGAACATATATATTTATTTAAGAGCTATACATGTATATATTTATTTATGAACTCAAGATTGTAATAGTGTAGCTCTACACATGGGAAGAAGCAACACAGGGGATTTTGCTTGGACCAAAACAGATTTGAAAGACATGTGGTCGAAAGACTTTTGGCTACTATTAGCAGTGCCTAGGACATGGAACAACAGACTGGTTCCAAATAGGAAAAGAAGTACATCAAGGCTGTATATTGTCACCCTGCTTATTTAACTTATATGCAGAGTACATCATGAGAAATGCTGGACTGGAAGAAACACAAGCTGGAATCAAGATTGCCGGGAGAAATATCAATAACCTCAGATATGCAGACCACCCTTATGGCAGAAAGTGAAGAGGAGCTAAAAAGCCTCTTGATGAAAGTAAAAGAGCAGAGTGAAAAAGTTGGCTTAAAGCTCAACATTCAGAAAATGAAGATCATGGCATCTGGTCCTATCACTTCATGGGAAATAGATGGGGAAACAGTGGACACAGTGTCAGACTTTATTTTGGGGGGGCTCCAAAATCACTGCAGATGGTGATTGCAGCCATGAAATTAAAGCATGCTTATTCCTTGGAAGGAAGTTATGACCAACGTATATAGCATATTAAAAAGCAGAGATATTACTTTGCCAACAAAAGTCCATTTAGTCAAGGCTATGGTTTTTCCAGTAGTCATGTATGGAAGTGAGTTGGTCTGTGAAGAAAGCTGAGCACCAAAGAATTGATGTTTTTAAACTGCGGTGTTGGAGAAAACTCTTGAGAATCCCTTGGACTGCAAGAAGATCCAACCAGTCCATTCTAAGGGATTTCAGTCCTGGGTGTTCTTTGGAATGACTGATGCTAAAGCTGAAACTCCAGTACTTTGGCCACTTCGTGCAAAGAGAAGACTCATTGGAAAAGACTCTGATGCTGGGAGGGATTGAGGGCAGGAGGAGAAGGGGATGACAGAGGATGAGATGGCTGGATGGCATCACTGACTCGATGAACGTGAGTCTGAGTGAACTCCGGGAGTTGGTGATGATCAGGGAGGCCTGGCAAGCTGCAATTCATGGGGTTGCATGGAATTGGACATGACTGAGTGACTGAACTGAACTGAGTCCAGTTAGAGCACACTGAAGATCATCAAAATACTGGCCTGACTGAGAAAAAGGTATTCTTTACACTGTGGGATAAAGTGGCCATGAACTGCCTCCTAAGTCATGATTGAATTTTTAACCTTGAGGGGGCACTGCCAGCTAAGGAGTGTCCCTTACTATCTGTTCTATAAGAATTAAGTCACTAGCCACTGTAGTCACTGATACTCAATATACCCTGAAAGGAATTTAGTGCCGTGATCCAAATGAAGTACTCTGTACTCTGGGAAAACTGGTAAAACAAGCCTTTAGATAGATGTCTACTGGAGAAAATTTTATGAATCCAAGTTTAATCTTCTGTACTTAGAAAAATGCTAAAGGCATTAATTGAGGTATTTGTTTCTTGTATCTAGTGGGGACCTTCTACTGAGATATTTGATTGTGCTTCTCCAAAATCACAATAAGGTTATCTCTTCAACTCTCTTGGGTGTGGTTCATCAGAGCTATCTGAGAGGCAGTCTCCTGAGCCATAAGTGGAACTCACAACTCTCAGTTCTTAGCTCAGTGGACATCTGATCATTTGACTAAGGCTGGGGACTAGCCATCGTGAGCACAGAGGAAGAGGTGCCCTCCTTTCGCCAGAAAGCCAGGTGACTCATCTTCAAGGCTGAGGGTAAGTGTGCCTTTGCCATGGGAAGTCTGGTCTCTGATCTGGTGTTCCCTGCTAAGCCTTCCTCTCATTTCCTTCATGTGTGCTCCCTTCTCTTCTCTGTTTGGACTCTAAGTGTAGGAAAGGACCTGGGTAAGTAGGGACTGTTTCAGAGGACAGCTTTGCCTGTCTGTTGGAAGGGGCAGAGCTCTCAGTCACCTGGAGCAGACAGAGAGCTGAAGCCTTTGCAAGTATGCTCTTGCTTCCAGCAGGCAGGCTTACGTGATTCACCCTGTAAGGGTGAAAGGAGAAGTTGTGATCTGAGAATTAAGACTTGTTCTGATACCATCTGATTGAGGGCCACACCAAGCAGTCTGCTTTCTCTTTCCTTCAGGCCAAGAGCATCATGCATCCCTGGGTAGCCATCCTGGGCCTCCTACTCCTGCCAGGTAAGTGAATAGGTGGATTGTGCTTTGGAATCCCATGGATGTACGGGGTGTGTAGTGGGTGTGTGAGCGTGGTGGAGGGGTGCTTTGTTGAAGGTAATGGGATCAAGCTTAAATTCTAAGAATTAAAAAATCTATGGGTAGATGAATAAGGCATGCTGCGGTATAGTACAGCTTATGTTGCCATTTGTTTAAATTAAAAAGTAAAGTAAGTAGATGGTCGTGTATGCATGAACTACTCATGTGTATGTAAGAAAGAGTAACTGTGGATGAGGGTGGGAAGAAGAAATGGGGATTAGTGGGAAGGAGATGAGTCCTTTGTTGTACCATTTTGCCCTTTTTGATTTTTTTAACCATGTGTAACTGTTTCTTTTAAGAAGAAAATATTTTAACTTCTCTGGTTTTCCACTGGTTAAAACTTTGTGTTTCCAATGCAGGAAGCACAAATTCTATCCCTGGTTAGGGAACTAAGATCTCACATGTGGTGCCATGTGGATAAAAATTTTTTTAAATCAATAAACAAAAAATTTAAGTTTTAATAAACAAAATTATTTAATTTATCTCATATATTAACATTCTATGAGATAGGGGAAATTGTTAGGAATAGTAATAAACCTTAATTAAAAAAAATCTCTAGAGGTAGGAATATGAGGAAAAGTACAGTTTTAAATTATATTCTGTAACAAATGTCTATAATCAGCATTAATTACCTTTATAATTCAAAAATGATATTAAGCAAAATTAAATATAATCTGAATTCCAGTAATAAAAACTAGACTTATTTTATATAACGAGTGTTTTCTTCCTAGAGCATTTCCCAGACTTACAGCCCAGTTATAACTATGACTGGTTGTGGAATCTCAGATTTTTTTAAGGACCACTCAGATTTCATTTGGCAATACAGTTTTTTAAACCATTGCTACAGGAGAGAGTTTTCTTGCTTGTTTGTTTTTAAGAGGTAAAGTTTAATATTTGATTGAATATTGTCCAATTTTTTGGTTTCACTTGGCTCACTAGACAGTGCTCCATTGCAGGACAGTCAACTCACACGAGAAGGGATCCCTGCTTGAAGTTTTTTTAATGGATCCTAAATCCCATGATGGGCTTCCCAGGTGGCTCAGTAGTAAAAAAAACCACCTACCAATGCAGGAGACATGGGTTTGATCCCAGAGTCGGGAAGATCCCCTGGAGAAGGAAATGGCAACCCACTCCAGAATTCTTGCCTGGGAAATTCCATGAACAGAGGAGTCTGGTGGGCTACAGTCCATTCAGTGGCAAAGAGTCTAAAACAACTTAGCAAATAACAAAAACAACAAAGCCCATTATAAGCCTCAGTTCCTTCTAAGAGTATCATAAACCCTTTTTTCTAAAAGCTGATTTCTAAAGAGTTTACTAGACTTCTGCCTTCTAGCCAATGGTGCTGTAAATAGGATATTAGCTGTTTTTTCTTTAACTTAGAGAAGATTTGTGAGGTGAAATTTTTTGCGTAGCTTTTTAGAAAATTGCAATAAAATTGAAAATCAAAATTTTAAATGAAACACAGTTTTAAAAAATCAGATTTCAGCTGAGACAGTTATTGAATCTAGGGGAGAGGAAATGCCACCTGTATGTATTAACATTTAGTAAGCAGATACCTGTCAAACACAAGATAAAATGCACACACACTGATGCGTTGCTGGAGTGTCATTTGTTTCAAACCTTTAAGAGAGGAATTTGAATCATACTCACCAAAAGACTGAACATATTTCTGCCCTGTATCCTGATACTTTCTTTCATAAATCTGTCCTATTGGGAGGTAATCCTGAATACACAAAGATGTTTATATGATGTTTCATCCTAAAATATATCTGGTTAATAATAATACTGCTAAAGAATATGTTTACAAGAAAAATGCATATATTAAACTTACAAACTCAAGATATAGTTAGATCATTTCAAACAGCATAAGCTATATAAAGAACAAAATGAAAATAAAATTAAAGTTAAAATTTTGAGACCTCATGCTCTGGTTTCTCTTTATTTACAGCTGGTGTAACCTCTTACCATCGAGTGACTGGAGTGGCAGGTCAGAGTGTCACTCTACCCTGCTACTATAGTGGAGAAGTCACAAGCATGTGTTGGGGCAGAGGGTCATGTCCGTGGTTCGATTGCGGAACTAACATCATCTGGACTGATGGACACAGAGTCACCTATCGGATGGATGGACGTTATCAGCTAAATGGAAATATTCCTGGAAGGGATGTGTCTTTGACCATAAACAATGCTGCCGTGTCTGACACTGGCTTGTACTGTTGCCGAATTGAGGTGAGAGGGTGGTTCAATGACAGAACAACCACCCTAGAGTTGAAGGTCAATCCAGGTGAGCTTATCTTCCTACTTTTTGATCACTTCCTGTGGGTTCCCAGAGATAAGAGTTTTCTGTTTGATATTAACTTTCTTTTCCTTTAGTAGGGAAAAGTTTCCTATGATCCTGTTTTGTAATAGCTCTTCAACTGAGTATCTTGTATTTGTGCAGCTGCTGCTGCTCGAAGTCGCTACAGGCATATCCGACTCTGTGCGACCCCATGGACGGCAGCCCACCAGGCTCCCCTGTCCCTGGGATTCTCCAGGCAAGAACACTGGGGTAGATTGCCATTTCTTCTCCAATGCATGAAAGTGAAAAGTGAAAGTGAAGTCGCTCAGTTGTGTCCGACTCTTAATGACCCTATGGACGGCAGCCCACCAGGTTCCTCCGTCCATGGGATTTTTCAAGCAAGAGTACTGGAGTTGGGTGCCATTGCCTTCTCCATGTTTTTGTGTAAAGTACTAAGACTAACCTTGATTCAAGACTGTAGGCTAGAGGATCTTCCCAGTCACCAAACTGTTTCCTGAAGCAGTGCTTCAGGAACAGCAGTTGGGTCATGAAAAAGCATTCACTGTTCCACACTGAGATATAGAGAGTGTTTTTATGGAGCTGAATTTCTTCTTCTTGAAAATCTGACCTTTTCTCTGAGGTCATTTCTTCGGAGAATTTTCAAATGTTCTTTCTTAACCTTTTAAGACTCATAGAGAGTTTCACACGTATAAAACAGGTAATATAAGTTCCTGTCAAATAGGTGTATTATTTGGTTTTGACAATTATAGACTCAATTTTGTTGCATATACATTGAAAGAATCTATATAGTTTCATCCCCTCCCTCTACCCTTGGATTTTTTGAAGCAGAATTCACACCATATCATGGCTCAGCTTGTAAAGAATCAGCCTGCAATGCAGGAGACCTGGGTTTTATACCTGAGTTGGGAAGATCCCCTTGAGAAGGGAATGGCTGCTCAGTCCAGTATTATGGCCTGGAGAATCCCATGAACTCTATAGTCCATGGCATCACAAAGGGTTGCACACAACTGAGTGACTTTCATTTTCACTCACATCATATCACTAAATTGTTTGTTTAAAAATTAAAATCACCCTATTGCAATATGAGAACATTTTCATCTCAATAACTGTTCACTTTTGGCTTTTAAGAATTTTGTGAAATCCAAAAGTCTGGGAAGCTTATGTTTTTCTGTCTTGATGTAGACATTTTAATTTTTCTTGCCACTTGGTGAAAGGAGCAGGTTCTAAAGGATTTCTTGGTTTCTCATGCTCTTTCATAGTAAGTATTCTCCCACTAAAGTTTCTAATGAAAACAGAACCCAATATTTAGAGCCTTCATAAGCTAGGTCTCTTTTTTAGTTTAAATGATCTTGATATTTCAATTTAATAATTTTTCCTAACTTCATCAAGGACACTTAGCTTATTTGATGAAGGCAAGTAAAATCAGGTCAATTCTGATGCAAAAAATAGCTGACTCTGGGAAAACATATAGGAGGCAATTTAAGAAAGCCCAAAGATGCTGATGCTATCTATACACATGTGGCAGGAGGCTGTGTGTGGAGAAGAGATTATTTTTGGAGTTGTGAAATTATATGATTGGTCTGGAGGAAGAAAGGAATGAATAGGGGACATTTGTAGTGCTTATAAATCCTTTAATAGATGAATATTTGTAAAGCCACTGCTCTGTCCAGTGGGAAAGGGGTTAATAACTGGGCCAAAGTGACTCTCTGCCTCCAACCCAATAATTTACTGAAGTTTTTTTTTGCACTTTTCACAGAATGAGCTTACTTTCAACCTCTCTTAGGGCTCTTCCTCAGCAGCTTTTCCTAGCCTTAGTGTCCTAGCTTCTTACCTAGGAAATATTTACTCCTGAGCAAGACACATTAGTGGAACAAGCTGATTAAATTTCCTCCTTGCTATAGTCTTTTGATCAGATGTTTTTCTTGCTTCCTCTTTTTCTTAGGTTTCATTTCAAACTGAAGGGAGGGGAATGAGACTGCACTGTTCTTCAACATCTTTAGCTGCACTGTTAGACCCAAGTCAGCAAACTGTAGCCATAGGACCATATCAGATTATAAAATAAGCTCACGAACAGTTTTTTTTTTTTAAATGAATAAAGGTTTATTAGAACACAGCCCCATCCATTCGTGTATATACTATATATGCCTGTTTTCAGGGCTTCCCAGGTGGCATATGGCATCTGTGTTATCCAGCGTATGTTAATGATGTGAATTAATCCACATTTAGGATGCAGATATGTTGGGAGGGTTCCCTTAGAAGTGACAGAAGCGAATGCTATTTATTTGGTCAATATTCTGGTTCTTGGGAACTACTATTTGGGTTCTAGTCATGTACTGCTGAGAGGACAAAGACAGCTTCAGGCTCTAGACCCTTTTCCCTCCCTCACAGATGTTTATGAAGATATGTGAATCTGATATGTATGACTAGTCTTTACAAAGTGCTTCAACACAAATCCCATGTGTCATTTTTCAATAGCAACACCTCCCAAAATATCATTCTTTAAATGCTGCTGTTGCCTTGTTGTGACCATGTGTTCACTCCCTCCTCAGTCACAGTTCTAGTTGACCAATGACAAGGACTTGGAGTTGCTGGGTGATAAGTGCTGAGTTCTGCCGGGGACAGTCTCCCTGGTTGTGTTGGTGCACAGGCCCAGCACGAGCCTCTTGTTTCCTGCTGCTTGATGAATCCCTGCTTTCATGTTGATTTCTAGCTCTGCCTACAACAACAACAACTACCACCACTACTACTACAACAACAACTACCACCACTACTCCAACCACCACCACCACTACTCCAACAACCACCACTACAAGAAGGACAACTCCCACCACTACTCGGAGAACAACCACTACAAGAAAGACAGCTACCACCACTACTCCAAGAAGCACTACCACCACCACCACTACTCGGAGAACAACCACCGCTACTAGAAAGACAACCATTACTACTACTCCAACAACGACTACCACTATTACAACAACCACCACTACTACCCCCCAAACAACAACCACAACTCCAACCACCACCACCACCACCACCACTACTCCAACCACAATGGTCACCACTGCTCCAACAACCACCACCACTGCTATGCCAGCAACAATCATCACCAGTACTCCAACCACGACAGTCCCCACTGCTCCAGTGACAGCGAGGTCCTCTACTTCTGCTCTTCCAGTGCCAGCACCCACAAAGGACCTCCAGCCAGGTAAGCAAAAGCACTTCCAACTGCAGAAGTCTTTAAAGTAAGAATATACACCATCCAGGGCACTGTGTTAAGGCAGATGTACAATTTAGGGTAGTGAAACCCTCTTATGTTCATCTTTTGTATCTTTAAGCATTCTCAGAGTGAGAGGGACCTATGGTTTTTATTAGATTCTCAAAGGAATCATTAATAGCAAAAAAAAAAAAAAAAGCCAGACCACTGGTCACGGACATCTAAGAAGGATGGTGCATTCAGCCAGTTTAACATAGAATTAATGAGGAAAAAATAAGGGTGCCCGAACAGAGCCAAGTGAATGAGAGTCTATCTTACAAGGAACTCTGAATAGAGATCATTTAATCCAGTTTGAAGCCTAACCCAACACTTGAGGATAAGATTTCAGTGAAGCTAATGCTTACTCTGTTTGCTGTGTCAGGAAACATGCTAACCGCTTTATAAGTATTGAGTTCAGTTCAGTTCAGTCACTCAGTCATGTCCGACTCTTTGCGACCCCATGAATCGCAGCATGCCAGGCCTCCCTGCTCATCACCATCTCTCGGAGTTCACCTAGACTCATGTCCATCGAGTCTGTGATGCCATNTAGAACTGATTCAAATGTATTCTTTTTTAATGGCTGAGTAATACTCCATTGTGTATATGTACCACAGCTTTCTTATCCATTCATCTGCTGATGGACATCTAATGAAAATTTTAGAATGGCACTAAAGGGAAACACTAATAAATTAATCACAAAGTTTTTGACAGTACTCCTACAGAGTGTAACTTGAGTCTTGGGCATTTTTCTTTTAAGGTAAAGTTCAATGTAACAAAAAAATAGGACTTGTAAATATGTACCTGGTGTTAGAAAGAAAAGCAAATTAAAATTTATTCAACTTTTAATTCTTAAGTGTAATAGATTGCCTTTGTTCAGCTCTGCACACTACTGTTCTGTTCAGTTCAGCCGCTAAGTCGTGTCTGACTCTTTGCGACCCAGTGTACTGTGGCACACCAGGTTTCCCTGTCTATCACCAATTCCCAGAGCTTATTCAGCCTCATGTCCATCAAGTCAGTGATGCCTTCCAATCATCTCATCTTCTGTCATCCCCTTCTTCTCCAGCTTTCAATCTTTCCCAGCATCAGTGTCTTTTCAAGTGTATCAGTTCTTCACATCAGGTGGCCAAAGTATTGGAGTTTCAGCTTCAACATCAGTCCTTCCAATAAATAGTCAGGACTGATTTCCTTTAGGATAGACTAGTTGGATCTCCTTACAGTCCAAGGGACTCGCAAGAGTCTTCTCCAACACCACAGTTCAAAAACATCAATTCTCTGGTGCTCAGCTTTCTTTATAGTCCAACTCTCACATCCATACATGATTACTGGAANTCAGTTCAGTTCAGTCGCTCAGTCGTGTTCACCTCTTTGAGACCCCATGAATCGCAGCACTTCAGGCCTCCCTGTCCAACACCAACTCCTGGAGTTCACACAAACTCATGTCCATCGAGTCGGTGATGCCATCCAGCCATCTCATCCTCTGTTGTCCCCTTCTCATCCTGCCCCTGATCCCTCTCAGGATCAGGGTCTTTTCCAATGAGTCAACCCTTCATATGTGGTGGCCCAAGTACTGGAGTGGAAGAAAAGTTATGACCAATCTAGGTAGCATATTCAAAAGCAGAGACATTACTTTGCTGACTAAGGTCCATCTAGTCAAGGCTATGGTTTTTCCAGTGGTCATGTATGGATGTGAAAGTTGGACTGTGAAGAAGGCTGAGTGCTGAAAAATTGATGGTTTTGAACTGTGGTGTTGGAAAAGACTCTTGAGAGTCCCTTGGACTGCAAGGAGATCCAACCAGTCCATTCTGAAGGAGATCAGCCCTGGGATTTCTTTGGAAGGAATGATGCTGAAGCTGAAACTCCAGTACTTTGGCCACCTCATGTGAAGAGTTGCCTCATTAGAAAAGACTCTGATGCTGGGAGTGATTGGGGGCAGGAGGAGAAGGAGATGACAGAGGATGAGATGGCTGGATGGCATCACCAACTTGATGGACGTGAGTCTCTGTGAACTCCGGGAGTTGGTGATGGACAGGGAGGCCGGGCGTGCTGCGATTCATGGGGTCGCAAAGTTGGACACGACTGAACTACTGAACTGAGGTCAACTTCTTGAGCTGCATCTGAAGGAGAGAATAAACATATACATAAAGATGTATAAAACAAGATATACATTGCTGCTGTTCATAATCAAAAAATGTTATAAACAACCTAAATGTTCAATAGTAAGAGATTAATAACTTATCAATTAAGCATGCCCATTTATTGCCACTAAAAATGTTGTCACTGCAATGTCAATTGTTAAATGAAAAAACTAACTTTTCAGATAGCATTGGGACTTCCCTAACAGTCCAATAATTAAGACTTCATGCCTGCAATGAAGTAAGTACAGGTTTGATGACTGACTGGGGGACTAAGATCCACATGCCATGTAGCATTGCCAAAATTGAAAAAAAAAATTATCATATATAGGTTATAGATACAAAATAAAATGATGTATATATACTGTAGTATACATTGGATATGGTAACTATGTCTGTTAAGAAAAGTACTAGAAAGATAAAATTCTAGAAAAGTATGCAATAAAAAATGGTAATAGTAACTATTTCTGGATATTGAAATTATGGTTGATTTTTTTTTCCTTTCTTTATCCTGAGCTTCACACTCTAAAATGAACTTCCAGTTTTTATGTAACATAATAATTTTTAAAAAGCAAGCAAAGACTGCTTCCTGTAACCCTGTGTTCCATCTAACTGCTTTCCCTCCCACAAGTAAGGTGATAACACAGCCTTTCCCTCCCAAGGCGCTGTTTTCCGTTTAGGCAAGGACAGCTAGAGGCTAGGTCACCCCCCTCTGTATTCCTCAGAGTGTTTATCAGGAGGTACCTGAAGTACCTTTCCCAAGAACCCTATTTAATCTGCATTTGACAGAAAAAGAGGTTTGGAGAGGCTAAATAAGTTGCTAGGGTCACAGAGCAACTAAATAAAAGTTAATCTGGCATTCTGACTCCAGAGATTAAGCACCTATGCAGGAGGAGACTTGAGACTTAGTCTTTTCCTCTGATTTTCCAGTTCCTTTCTGTTAAAATACCTACGTGGTGGGACATCTTTAGAATTAGAATTAAGCTATGTAAAGGAGGCAAGCATGATGGCCTGGTATATTTTGGGTTTACTCTAGGAAGTGATGATCTCTCACACTAGGAATTTTTTCCCAATTGCATAGCATTGTAATTGTTAAGCAGAGCCATGAATCTCAGCAGTTACTTCCATGTCCATTTATAAAGACATAGAATCTTGAATTCTAGTTCAAAAAAGTGTTTAAATTAATGGCCAGTTTCAGTAAGAGAACACATTCAAATAGCACCACCATGGCAACTTACATAGGAACCAAAATTGTTTTTTATTAGTATCATAAGAAGATTATTTACGAAGAGATTTTTAAATAATATGTATAAATTATAATAATAAAGCACACTCTTTTGAAGCATACAGTTTGAGTTTTAACAAATCTGTACCCTTCTCTAAATACCACCGCAAGTAAGATGTAAACATTTCCACCACCCCCAGATTCATTTTGAATTTTGACTTGTCTTTGAATTTCATCCTAAGACTTTAACTTTACATCATTTGTTCTTACCCCTCATGATCCAGAACTAGCCAGGGGCCAATAAACAATAATATGTCTGGGTGTATTATTTTCTGAAATGTTTTCTGCCTATAACTCTAACAAGATTGTTTTATTTTTCTGTTTTGTGTTTGATCTACTGATGTTTCTGTAGGTTATGGCGCTGGCACAAGGAACATGGATGAGCACCAACAAGGGAGTCTACATTGGAATCTCGGTTACTATTTTGGCATTGTTGGTCATGTTTGTGGTTTTCTGGATTAGGAGAAGTAAGTCACCTCAGGACTGAAATATTCAGAAATATTCTTGAGCCCACAGGAGTATCCTTGAGCCACATGTTTCTAGTTTCACATAACTTTCTTGGTTCTTACCTTTTTTTTTTTTTAATTTATCTTAAATTTATTGTTCCATAAACATGATATAATTTAAATATGGAGAAATAAGCACTGGTTGTGTAAAGTTGTGACTGGGAAGAAAAAGCCATTGTAATATACAAGATCTGTTCCCTCCCATTTTGTTCTTTTCCCATTCCCTCAATAACAAATTTTTATTCCTATTGGGGGTAAAAGTGTTGATGGCTTTATAACACCCACTTAATAGAAGAAGCACAGGAGACATTAGGAGGGTGCATCATTTCAGAGCTAGGAGAGGAACAAAGGGTTTCACACGACAGTCATCCAGCACCTCCTAGTCTCCTTCCGCCAGTTGTGTGTGTATGTGTGTGTAAAAACTGTCTTCTGTGGGAGAAGCACAATATTCAGGGGTTTTTTCTCAGTGAAATATAATGGCATTAAGGTAAGCTAGGGCATGTAGGTCAATACACTAAACCTACGAATCACAAGATACTCTATACCAAGGGGCTTACTTGGCTCCTGGAGATTCAAGAGAAGTTACCTGGAGTTATCAGGTTAGGGTCCAGACTGATTTTTTTTTTTCCTTTTTAAAAATATTCTTTCTTCGAAATTAATTTTTTTTAGACTGTGAGAGTTGTACTGATTTTTCTCATATTAAAGTAATAATCATAATAATATACTGTTTTGGAAAAAAATCTCAAAAACTCTTTGGCCTGCATGTTTTATTTTCTCTTCATTTTTTTCCTCAACTTAGGATATTTTTGCCTGGGTAGCAAGGCGGAGCCGCTAAGGTATGTTTGAAATGGTTTGTGTTAATAATGCCTTTTGATGTTCTTACTCTAGTAAATAGAAGGAAAATTTCTCTGTCCCTCTCCTCCTTTCCTTTCGAGTTCTCCATTTTATACTCTGGATCCTGAAAAATCTAGTGTATAGAGCATCTCCATTGCTGTTCAACCTTCCAGTGGTGATTTTAGCATCTCTATGCTGCTGCTGCTGCTAAGTCACTTCAGTCGTGTCCGACTCTCTGCAACTCCATAGACGGCAGCCCACCAGGCTGCTCCTTCCCTGGGATTCTCCAGGCAAGAATACTGGAGTGGGTTGCCATTTCCTTCTCCAAGCATCTCTATATTTCTCTGGAATTGTGTCATAACTGCTACAAAAATAACACCTCAAACCTTATCTTAGAGCAAGAGAACTAAATTGCAGATATTGTTTCAGGGATCATTTGAATGGGTTGTTTAGTTTGTTATTTGATTTCATTCAGTGCTTTGTTTATTGCATGTCTATTGAATCTCTATTATATTCCAAAAAGATGAGCAGAACAGACAGAAAACATATAAATGAATAAGCAGGGCCTTATAGAACTTCCAGAGAAATACCATGGGGAATACTGGAGCAGGGCAGTAGGCTATGTGAGTGAGCCCCAAAGAAGCAGAAGGCAGCTCTGAAAAAACCTGGAGGAAGACACCTCCAGGCTGAAGACCCACAAAGGCAGGGCTAGAGACATGCCTCCAGCTCCCCACGGTTCCCACCATCCCCTATTATTCCATACCCAGCCTGCTCTGTTCATTTACATTAGTTGTCTGGCCTCACAGGCATTTCAATTTACAGTTTTTGCAAATTTACCCCTTCAACCAATAAAAAATTAAATCTTCTTTGTATGCATCCCTGGGGTCATTTCCCCAAGCATCTGTAAATTTAGGAAACCACTGCCTGCTTCCAACAAAATAAACTGCTTCTTCTGGTCCAGCTTGGGTTTTAAGCAAAGTCTGTTCCGAATTTGTCCTCTTTAACTACCATCCATTAATCTTAGTTCTCTTACATTGAATGTTTGTACCCAATCTTTCCTACATCTATCTGAGTTAATCACATGAGCCAGTCCACAAAATACACCTTGAATAGTCTCCAGCATATTGCAAGTGTTCCATAGATGCTGGATTTTATTATTGAGACATGCCCTCCACAGCAATAAACCTGTGAGACAGGCAGTAGTAGTACTCTCAGTTTACAAATTAGAAAATAGGTTTAGAGATGTTAAGTGACATCCAAGGTCACACCACATAGCAGGTCTCTTAGAGTCCAAAACTCAGGCCTTTAGGAGTTTTTAACTGTCAGCTTCCAAGAGTAGAAAAAAATAAGCACTCTCTACAGACAGAAAAGCATGAATGATCACATCCTTTTAGTTCATTTTTGTTCTTTCAATGTTTACTTCTTTAAAGTTTCAGTTTTAATAACCTAATTAGAAAAGAAAATATTCAGTGTAGAAGATGCTATATAATACAGAAAAGCAAACAAAACAAAATGTTGTATTTCCTCATGATGTTATTTTGGAGGCAGCTATATCACCTTGACTCATTTTGAGCTGCTGACAACTAACCTGTTTCCATGCAATATGACTAATCTGTTTAAAGATCAGAGCTGAGTGTAGATTCAGTGCAATTCATATCATTTCTGGGCTGCTGCTGCTGCTAAGTTGCCTCAGTCGTGTCTGACTCTGTGTGACCCCATAGACTACAGCTCACCAGGCTCCCCCATCCCTGGGGATTCTCCAGGCAAGAACACTAGAGTGGGTTGCCATTTCCTTCTCCAATGCATGAAAGTGAGAAGTGAAAGTGAAGTCGCTCAATTGTGTCCGACCCTCAGTGACCCCATGGACTGCAGCCCACCAGGCTCCTCCGTCCATGGGATTTTCCAGGCAAGAGTACTGGAGTGGGGTGCCATTTCATTTCTGGGTAGGCTAAGGTAATAAAAATAGTGCTACAGACAACTTCTAAAAAAGCATTGATATTAAAACTCGACAAATGACCTTTTGTACACTTGATTTGTGAGCATTCATGTTATAAAACTCAGCTAACCCATGGCTTTCTAATATTGACTGTTAAGACAGGGTGTGATTTTTGACTCTATTATCTAGAACACTCTTAGGTGAAGCAATACTATTTTACTACATCCGATATGCTCTGATATTTTTTATCAGTTCAGTTCAGTCGCTCAGTCCTGTCCGGCTCTTTGCAACCCCATGAACTTCAGCATGCCAGGCCTCCCTGTCCATCAACAACTCCCGGAGTCCACCCAAACCCATGTCCATTGAGTCGATGATGCCATCCAACCATCTCATCCTCTGTCGTCCCCTTCTCCTCCTGCCTTCA
>SJYV01003209.1:29641-187071 GCA_006410875.1 Neotragus pygmaeus
TGGTATTCCCATCTCTTTCAGAATTTTCCACAGTTTATTGTGATCCACACAGTCAAAGGCTTTGGCATAGTCAATAAAGAAGGAATAGATATTTTTCTGGAACTCTCGCTTTTTCAATGATCCATCAGATGTTGGCATATGATCTCTGGTTCCTCTGCCTTTTCTAAAACCAGCTTGAACATCAGGAAGTTCACGTTGACGTATTGCTGAAGCCTGGCTTGGAGAATTTTGAGCATTACTTTACTAGTGTGTGAGATGAGTGCATTCTTTGGCATTGCCTTTCTCTGGGATTGGTATGAAAACTGACCTTTTCCAGTCCTGTGGCCACTGCTGAGTTTTCCAAATTTGCTGGCATATTGAGTGCAGCACTTTCACAGCATCATCTTTCAGGATTTGAAATAGCTCAACTATAATTCCATCACCTCCACTAGCTTTGTTCATAGTGATGCTTTCTAAGGCCCACTTGACTTCACATTCCAGGATGTCTGACTCTAGGTGAATGATCACATCATTGTGATTATCTGGGTCGTGAAGCTCTTTTTGTACAGTTCTATGTATTCTTGCCACCTCTTCTTAATATCTTTTGCTTCTGTTAAGTCCCTACCATTTCTGTCCTTTAAGGAGCCCATCTTTGCCTGAAATGTTCCCTTGGTATCTGATTTTCTTGAAGAGATCTCTAGTCTTTCCCATTCTATTGTTTTCCCCTATTTCTTTGCATTGATTGCTGAGGGAGGTGTTCTTATCTCTCCTTGCTATTCTTTGGAACTCTGCATTCAACTGGGTATATCTTTCCTTTTCTCCTTTGCTTTTCTCTTTCTGTCTTTTCATAGCTATTTGTAAGACCTCTTCAGACAGCCTTTTTTTTTTTTTTTTGTATACTTATATATAAAGTGAAGTGAAGTCGCTCAGTCATGTCCAACTCTTTGCGACCCCACGGACTGTAGACTAGCAGGCTCCTTTGTCCATGGGATTTTCCAAGCAATAGTACTGGAGTAGATTGCTATTTCCTTCTCCAGGGGATCTTCCCAACCCAGGGATAGAACCCAGGCCTCCTGCATTGTAGACAGATGCTTTACCGTCTAAGCCACCCAGGGAAGTCTATACTTATATATATTTATATTAAATACAGGATCAGTTCAGTTCAGTTCTGTCACTCCGTCGTGTCCGATTCTTTGAGACCCCATAAATCACAGCACGCCAGGCCTCCCTGTCCATCATGAACCCCAGGAGTTCACCCAAACTCATGTCCATTGAGTTGGTGATGCCATCCAGCCATCTCATCCTCTGTAATCCCCTTCTCCTCCTGCCCCCACTCTCTCCCAGCATCAGTCTTTTCCAATGAGTCAACTCTTCGCACGAGGTGGCCAAAGTACTGGAGTTTCAGCTTTAGCATCATTCCTTCAAAAGAAATCCCAGGGCTGATCTTCTTCAGAATGGACTGGTTGGATCTCCTTGCAGTCCAAGGGACTCTCAAGAGTCTTCTCCAACACCACAGGTCAAAAGCATCAATTCTTTGGTGCTCAGCTTTCCTCACAGTCCAACTTTCACATCCATACATGACCACTGGAAAAACTATAGCCTTGACTAGATGGACCTTTGTTGGCAAAGTAATGTCTCTGCTTTTCAATATGCTATCTAGTTTGGTCATAACTTTCCTTCCACGGAGTAAGCGTCTTCTAATTTCATGGCTGCAATCACCATCTGCAGTGATTTTGGAGCCCCCTAAAATAAAATCTGACACTGTTTCCACTGTTTCCCCATCTATTTGCCATGAAGTGATGGGACCAGAGGCCATGATCTTAGTTTTCTGAATGTTGAGCTTTAAGCCAGCTTTTTCACTCTCCTCTTTCAGAATACAGGATACATACCACTAAATAAAGGGTTACAGTCCTCAGCTAGAAAAACACCAGCCAAACCATTTCCTGGCCATCTTTGAGATTGTGCATCCTGGTTTAGTGCTTCAATTTGATGTGTGATATTTGTTTTCTTAGATTATAAATTTTTGTGTTCTATTGCATGAGTGTCTTGAAAGAGACGAGTGTGAGTTTTTTGAAAGTAAAAGGTGTGACTTTCTACCTCCTTATTAAAAATAATTTCCTGTAACTTCATATTCACAATTCTGGAAGCTTCTATTCATTTCATAGGATGTTTGAATGGGGCTCTGAGAAATGCAAATACCCAGGCCTGAATGAACATAAACAAATATGCTGCTCATATTTGAAACGTGATCTTCTTTTCTCTTATTCATGTTATCCTTTCTACAGTGTGATTCCATTGAAAGATTCTCTCATTGGAGCTTTGAATAATGCAGCTCTGAAGCCTGTCCAAGAAGAAGACAATGTCTACATTACTGAAGACTAAGTCCTGGATCCAGATTCTAAAGGGTTATGTACTTGACTATAGAAGACAGTGACCAGATACCATGTCAGAGTCCTTTCAATCAGCTGCACAATTTTTCAGTCAGTTTCCCATGGCATTCCTTTGAGTCAGGGCCACTGGGCAGAGTGATGCTAGCTCAACTGTGTAAACTCTGTCACAGAGTCCTAATTTTTTATACTAAATTGGCTCAAACTTTCTGATCATTGCAGCAGCAGCAATGACTCTGTGTGACCCCATGGACTGCAACCCACCAGGTTCCCTCGTCCCATGGGATTTTCCTGGCAAGAGTACTGGAGTGGGGTGCCATTGCCAGATCATTGCAGAGGTCTCTTCAAAACGTGAAACGTACTTCTTCGAATTGTACATTCTCTTTAGACCTCATGAATCCTGTTTTCCATCAAGAATTCTCATTGGGAAGATAGAAAAAGACACTTCTACCTCAGTTACCAAGGCTGTCAAGAATACCTGAATACAACTTAGAATCAGGACATCTAAACTGGGACTTAGAGGACTTAACATGCAAGCATTTGATGACTGTCCTTTTTTTTTTTTTTTTTAAATCAAGTGACTCCAAATGTGATATTGCTTAGGGTCCCCAAGGTTTCAAATCATGGTGTGCACAGGTTTTTATTTACCCAATAGGAAAACGGAGGTGAGTGTGATTTTTCCATTATAGACAAATTTGTTTTCTCAGGGTTCTGGAAATACAAGGCATTAAGTGCTTTCTTTAGGAGCAGGATGGTATTTTAGCAGTTAGAAGAAGCAATGGTATTGAGTAGACCATGAAGACACCAGGAGATGAAAATCAATAGCCATATAATTTATGACATTTTTGATATCTGAGTGCCACAGTTCTAGGTGCTTATGTTGACAACTGGCAGGCTCTGATTTTTAGAATGAGGCAGGGCAGAAATAAATACAAGGGAAAAAGAGAAGGACGGAGTAGCAAAAGAGGCTTTCTGTTTTAGAAAATAGAGTTTGCAAATATAATAGTATTGTTTGAGAGTGCTACCAGTTTCTACAAAATGCTAAATTGTCCTCAAACCACTTTGATTTTTAAAATTGTTTTGGAAGGATAAAAGGTCTTTTTCATATTGAATCAATACCTGTGTTGTATTTCTTTTTCACAACTCAATTAAATGTTGGTTTTCTCAGAAGAATTAGACAAAGGCTAAATGTAAGGATAATTTTAATCATTTAGAAGCATTTCTCCATGAACAGTTAAAAGACTGGAGATTAATTTCACTTTGCGTAAACCCTGAAATAACTCATGCTTGAGTAATTTGTGGGACATTCAGAGCTACTCACACCAAAGTGGTCCATGAGGGCTGGATGCTTGTTTTTGAAGGCAACATTTTTGATACTTTTGTTAAATTCTTGGCAATTAAAATAGGACCTCTGAATAAAGGTTATATGGTCAAAGAAGGTTGCTAAACATTATTTACTAGTTTTCACCAATGGGGCCAGATTTATCTGACTTAAAAAAATTATGTTCCAACTATAATGTATTTTTTTTTTAATCCAAGACAACATGAATAAACATGCAGATTTCAAATTAAAGCCCAGATTTGTAACTTGTCAGGAAAGCCCTGAGAATGTTGGGCGGCATCCCTATGCTATCAGGGCCCTACTAGATGGCACCACATCCCTCAGCCCTTGCTTTGCCGGCAACCTCATGTTTGTTACCTGCTTTGTGTCTTGTAGGCCTTTGAATTTATGATTTATGCTCTATTTTACCTTTCCTTCTGGAAGTTTTGTGATGGAACATTACAGGTTCTGGGAATTTACTTAACTTTTTTTATTTTTATTAAAATTTTTTTTAATTTTTACTTTATTTTACTTTACAATACTGTATTGGTTTTGGCATACATTGACATGAATTTGCCACGGGTGTACATGAGCTCCCAAACATGAACCCCCCTCCCACATAAAAAAATTAATTTATTTTTTAAAATATAAATTTAGTTATTTTAATTGTTAATTGAGCATTTTCAAAATGTTGGAAACTCCTGAGCACAATGACTACTGGCATACCCAGTAGCATTCTGTGAAACAAGATGTGCAGCTTAGTAGAAAGCAGATGGTACAAAGAATTAGAGACTGTCCCTGAGCTCTAATTACAAGTATTACCAGGGACATTGGATGGCATTAGAGTGCTGCTACTGCTAAGTCACTTCAGTTGTGTCTGACTCTGTGCGACCCCACAGAGATCCTTGGGATTCTCCAGGCAAGAACACTGGAGTGGGTTGCCATTTCCTTCTCCAATGCATGAAGGTGAAAAGTGAAAGTAAACTTGCTCAGTTGTGTCCGAGTCTTCACGACTCCATGGACATTAGAGTAGGTCATTCTTTATGCTTAATTTTAAATATATTTTTAAATGAAGTATAGTTGATTTACAATGTTGTCCAGATTTTTTTTTCCACCTATTAGAAATATTTCCACACATACTTTGGTGTAGTAGTAATTCCAGTGACATGATTTTGGGAGAAAAGTAGAAGTAAAAAAAAAAAAAGAAAAACGCTATAGAAATTCAGATTGCGTCTGTGTGTGTGTAGTTTGTAGTGATAGGAGATCTATCATCAGGGGTCAGTATATAATTTCTGCGGTATTGCATTCAGAGGTCTCTTGCTATATGGTCCCTTATTATTTTTCTGAAAAAATGTATCTGTTTTATAAAAGTTGATAATGGGTAATTTGGCTATCATAATGTAGAAAATTTTTTTGATAACTGAGGGGAAGAATGGCTTTCCAGGTGGCGTTAGTGGTAGAGAATCTTCCTGCCAATGCATGAGACTCAAGAGACACAGGTTCAATCCCTGGGTTGTGAAGATCCCCTGTAGTAGGAAATGGCAACCTGCTCCAGTGTTCTTGCCTGGAAAATCCCATGGACAGAGGAGCCTGGCAGGCTACAGTCTATGGGGTTGCAAAGAGTTGAACACAACTCACTGACTGAGCACACACGCACAAGGGGAAGAATGGGTTAGAAGGACGGAAGGTAAGGTATTTAGTTAATATTAAATTGTTTTGTGTGGATATGCCAATAACATAGAATGTATTGACCTTCGTTTTTGTCTTTTGAGATCATCGAGATTACATTTTCTGCAATCTGCTTATGACATTAGGATACTGGTATAATTAAAACCAGGCTGTCCTGGTGGCTCAGTAGTAAAAGAATCCATCTGCCAGTGGAAGAAACGTGTGTTCGATCCCTGAGTTGGGAAGATCCTCTGGAGAAGGAAATGGCAAACCTACTTTAGTATTCTTGCCTGGGAAATCCCAAGGACAGGAGCCCAGTGGGTGACAGTTCCTGGGGTCACAAAAGAGTCAGACACAGCTTAGTGAGTAAGCAACAACAACAACATAATTAAGACCATATATTTGGGCTTAGAAATTTTGCACATTTTAAAAAGTAGAGGAACCAATCTTTCACTGACGGCTATAAAGATAGTTTTGTGCGTACATGAAAGCATGAAGAACTCCCAGTCATGAGTTTCATTTGTATGCACACTCATCAATTGGACACATTTTTGTTTTCATTTTCTAAAGTGACATATTTTCTTATCCTTATCATTTACTTGAGGTCAGTCATCCTCGATTTGCTGTGGGCTCTCAGGACAAGGATAAATCGGACTAGATTTGAGAGTCAAGGTGGCTGGCACTCCTCTAGGTGCTGAGGTGAAGCAGAGAACAACCCTGAACTCCAGTTCCCGAGGAACTCTACTCAGTAGGAAGGAAACCCCGATACCATCAGTTCTGGTGCTCATGATGAGAAGCAAAAAACATAATACACTGATAGAGCTAAACTTCTGAAACATGGCATTTGGGTCCAGATAATGCTTTGCAGGAGGGGACTGTACTATGCATTATAGGATTGTTTATCAACATACCTGGCCTCTATTCACTAGTGGGCACTTATTTTTCCCCTACCCCACCCCCAAACCTAGGTAGTGACAACTGCAAAAGTCTGTAGACATTACCAATGTTTCCCTTAGAGGAAATATCACCCTTGGTTAAAAACTGCTGTGACAGAGGATGCCTGGAGGGCATGGGGATGTGGAGAATTCGTGTAGCTTTAGCTGGATTGGTCAGGAGCTGCCTCTGGGAAAGTGGGAAGTTTGAGTTGAAACCCAAGGAATGTGTAGATGGCAGACATGTGAACGAAATCCAGCAAGTGCAAAGGTACTGAGGTAGGAAGAGCTTGTATATTAAGAGGGAGAAAGTAAGGTGTGTTCTAGTGTGGCTAGGGCAGAGTGACTGAGGAAGACTAAAAAGAAATGAAACTGGAGAATCATGTACCATTTCAGATGCTGATACAAAGGGCTGTATGAATGTAACTGAGGAGAATCCCATTCTTGGAATAGAAAGCACTTTTGCCTTCAAGGGTTAAACCTGCAGAGTATATTTTAACATTTATTAACATGCTTTAGGTGATACTGTCCTAAGTTTAGAAGTAAAAATCCAGTTTGATTGACGTGACAGGAGAGGGTACATGGGGAAAGACAGGGTAGGGTTCTGGAAGTGTGGGGCTTTCCATAGGACTGTGTGAGGATGCCCAGGCCTAGGAAGGTGGGTCCTGGAATAAGAAGGCCAAAGTTTGACTCCAAAGTTTGAATCACATGGACCTGGAAGCAGCTGATCCAGTCTTCCCAAACTTACAGCTTTGAACCAGTAGAATGGAGTAGGTGCTGCCTTCAGCTAGTTCACGATGGATTTTTAAAATAGTTACATGTTTTAATTGCATTTTTAGAAAACAACACATTAAAACTATGATTTAGTGGATATTATTTAGAATGACTACAATTTTAGTTAACCTAAGACAACTTGAGTGAATAACGGCAAAAGGACAATGTGAGTTTGGCAAAGGTTATGCCGATGCCTGAAGCCTAGGAGACAATGAGTTAGACTGGGATCCCCAACCTCTGGACCTTGCACTGGCACCAGTAGGAGTCCTGTTAGGAAACTGGCCACCCAGCAGGAAGTGATGGGCAACAACATTCATTTGCTGTTCCTATTGCTCCCCATGAATTGTATTGCCACCTAAACCATTGCTTTCATTACTGCCTAAACCATCCCCTTCCCCTCCTCCACAGAAAAATTGTCTTCCAGGAAACTTGTCCCTGGTGCCAAAGGTTAGGGATTCTTGAGTTAGATCAACTGGGAACTCATTAGAATACAGATTCCTGGGGTCTGCTCCTGGAGATTCTGATTCAGTAATAAAGGTGGCATCTGGGAATTTATTTTTTATTTGTTTAAATTGTAGAAGATATCTTTGAGTAATAATTTAACAGCCAAGAGTCTGAAAAAATAAGCTTTCTTTAGCAATGCAGCTCCAGAAGTTTCATTTCTTCTTCTTCCTTTTCTTTTTTCTAGCTAGAGATTTCTTAAAATACTTGGACCCTATTGAAAAGACCTTTTATATTAGAGTGGGGGTACAGCTATTGACAGGGAAGGAGCCAGTTCAGTAACCATCTACAATGACAATGATAAAAATTTAGTCCACTTCTTCTGTCAGAGCCCATTCTCAAATTGTCTCTGTGCTGTCATATGCACTAATCTTACTCCTTTTGAGTACTCACAAAGAATAACTCTTCTCAAAGCCTCTTTGCTAGAAAAAGCAACAGAATAGGAAAATCAATCAGTTCAGTTCAGTTCAGTCTCTCAGTTGTGTCCAACTCTTTGCAACCCCATGGACTACAGCATGCCAGGCCTCCCTGTCCATCACCAATGCCAAGAGTTTACGCAAACTCATGTCCATTGAGTCGGTGATGCCATCCAATCATCTCATCCTCTGTCATTCCCTTCTCCTCCTGCCTTCAATCTTTCCCAGCATCAAGGTCTTTTCAAATGAGTCAGCTCTTCACATCATGGCCAAAGTATTGGAGTTTCAGCTTTAGCATCAGTCCTTCCAGTGAATATTCAGGACTGATCTCCTTTAGGATGGACTGGTTGGACCTCCTTGCATTCCAAGGGACTCTCAAGAGTCTTATCAAACACCAAAGTTCAAATGCATCAATTCTTTGGCATTCAGCTTTCTTTATAGTCCAACCCTCACATCTATACCGGAGAAGGCAATGGCACCCCACTCCAGTATTCTTGCCTGGAAAATCCCATGGATGGAGGAGCCTGGTGGGCTGCAGTCCATGGGGTCGCTGAGAGTTGGACATGACTCAGTGACTTCACTTTCACTTTTCACTTTCATGCATTGGAGAAGGAAATGGCAAGTTCTTGCCTGGAGAATCCCAGGGATGGGGGAGCCTGGTGAGCTGCCGTCTATGGGATCACACAGAGTTGGACACGACTGAAGTGACTTAGCAGCACATCCATACATGACCACTGGAAAAACCATGGCATTGACTAGACGGACCTTTGTTAGCAAAGTAATGTCTCTGCTTTTGAATATGCTGTCTAGGTTGAACATAATTTTCCTTCCAAGGTGTAAGTGTCTTTTAATTTCATAGCTGCAATCACCATCTGCAGTGATTTTGGAGCTCAGAGAAATAAAGTCAGTCACTGCACTGTTTCCCCAAATCTTTCCCATGAAGTGATGGGACTGGATGCTACAATCTTACTTTTCTGAATGTTGAGCTTTAAGCCAACTTTTTCACTCTCCTCTTTCACTTTCATCAAGAGGCTCTTTAGTTCTTCGTCACTTTCTGCCATAAGGATGGTATCATCTGCATATCTGAGGTTATTGATATTTCTCCCGGCAAGCTTGATTCCAGCTTGTGCTTCATGCAGCCCAGTATTTCTCATGATGTACTCTGCAGATAAGTTAAATAAGCAAGGTGACAATATACAGCCTTGATGTACTCCTTTCCCAATTTGGAACCAGTCTGTTGTTCCATGTCCAGTTCTAACTGTTGCTTCTTGACCCGCATACAGATTTCTCAACATTCATTATAAAGGAGTAGAAACCGAGATTTGCAGAGGTTAAGACAATTGCCAGAGTTGGAAATGTGACATTTCAAAATGAACAACCCTCTTTGTATGAAACCTGAAATAATTTCTCCATAGCGCCATAGTGGTCCCAGATGCACCATATAGGATCAAAAACTTCTCCACCTGACTTGTAGGAGGAGCTAGTGATGGAAAACTCAAAGACAAAGAAGGTGGTCTTCTCCCCTCTCTCTCTTCCTTTGATTATAAAAATGTAACCTACTAAGTACCTGGGGCAGCACAATACTCACCTACTAGCTGTCGGTCTCACACATGTCCTATTCTAATAAATCTTCTTACCTATCCCTTTTCAACCTCCTCCTGAATTCTCTCTGTGGTGAGACATAAAAGTGACCTGGGCTCCTCGGAGCTCCTGTAATACCACCTGGCTGTATTGATTCTGATACCATATGGTTGGAGGGCATACTAACCAGTCTGTTTTCTCTTTCTTTTAGTTCAATAGCTTCATGTATTCTTGGGTAGCCATCCTGGGCCTCCTGCTCCTTTTGCCAAGTAAGTGAGCATGTGAGCTGTGATTTGGAAGCCTTGAGCTTGGGAGGGTGTAGGGGATGTGTGGATGTGATGATGGAGAGTAGATGTTCTTGGGTTTTCTTGGCACAAGAAAACTTCCCTGGTTTTTCTAGTGGTTAAGACTCTGTGCTTCCAATATAGGGAGTGTGGGTTCAATCCCTCATTAGGGAATTAAGATCCCACATGTCTGCAGCATGGTCAAAATTGTTTATTAAAAAATAAGTAAATCAAAAGAAAAAATTTAATTAATACCATTTGGTGTAACAAGGGAAATTTGAGGGATAGACATCCCATAACTCTCCAAAACAATCTCTGGAAGTGGGAATTAGGAAAAGTACATTTTAGAATTATACTTCTGTTACTTAAAGTTTCATAAATAGCATGTTTTACCTTTGTAGTCCAAAAGTGATATTTGGTAAAATTAAATATTATCAGAATTACAGGGGAAAAAATAGACTCTTACTTTATGTAATAATGAGCATTTTATTCACAGAGCATTTCCCAGATGCACAGCCCAATTATAAGTATGATTAGTTGTTGAATCCCAGATTTCTTTGAAGAATCACTCAGACTACATATGGCAATGCAGTGTTTTATAAGCCACTACGACAGGAGAGAATTTTCCTGTCTGTTTCTTTTTAAGAGGCAAAGTTTTATTTGACTGAATATTCTCTAATTTTTGGTTTCACCTGGGTAAGTGGATCATGCCCATTCCGGGGCTGTCATCAACTCACGAGCAGAGATTCCTGCTTGAATTTCTTGGATTGATACTAAAACCCATTATAAGCCTCAGTTTCTCCTGAAACGATTATAGACTCATTTTTTAAGATCTGATTTCTANTTACCTTGGACGAGGGGTATCTCCCTACCGCCACTGTTCCTGACCTTCAATGTGGGATAGCTCCTCTAGCATGTAGCATAGAAATGTTGTTTATACTGATGAGAACATAAACATCAGTTTTAAGGACTTTAGAAATTTAGAATCCATGTGTTTGTTTTTTCAATTCAAGCTACATGATTCATACTTCAAATTTTAGTTAGATAAAAGTTTTGGTTTAATAGAAATGGAGATTAATTTCCTTTATGGGTTGGAAAATAGTGTCTCATTATGAGGACATATTTACATTCAATCATTCTATTTTTAGTATTAAAAAGATAATGTTTTAGTGAACATTCTCTCTCTTTGCTATATCCTGAGAAATAACAGAAATGTGACAACCTCTTAGCTAAAAATGTCTGATGGAACATATTGATTTCCCCTCACTCCCATTCAACCATGTGTGTATTCAACTTGAGAAATCTGAAGAATTAGATTTTAGACAGAGTTTGGAAGAGAGGTCTTTAGGTTAAAACTGGGATTTTAGAGTTATGAAAGTTTGTAAAAAAAAAAAAAAAAAAGAAAAAACAAAAAAAAACTGTTCCAGGCACCAAACACACTACAGCATCTGTTGACTTTCTCAGTTATTGACTTAGCTTCTTAATAGTTTGTACTGACAGAAGTGGAAGGATTAGTGCTCCTGGTTTGGGGATCATGTGTAAGCTATGACCTTTGTTTAAAGCAGAGTTTCAGAAGGAAAGTATTAGTGTATTTGTCCATGTGACCTCCTGGGGGATATAATTAATTGAGTATTATATGCATCCTGATGGAGATGGTTGGATGGCATCACTCACTCAATGGACATGAGTTTGGGTAAACTCCAGAAGTTGGTGATGGACAGGGAGGCCTGGTGTGCTGCGGTTCATGGGGTCGCAAAGAGTCGGACATGACTGAGTGACTGAACTGAACCAAACCGATGGTTTCCTGAAGAGTTTGAAATTAGATTTGAAATTTAGCAGATCCAGTGCAGAATCATTTATGTTTACATGCATTTCCTCTCTGTGCATCTGTCCATACTAATTACCTAAAATATTTCTATAATAGTTGAAAGTAAAGTCATAGGAACAAGGAATGGAAAAAATGCCCACAAACACCCAAACTAGGGAAAGAAGTTAAGCTCAAGAGTTCTTTTGCACAGATTTAAGAGGAATGAAGACTCTGATCATCTTATTTTCTTTTATCGTCCTATTATTAGTTCTTAAAGAGAGTCATATCCTGTTATAAATTGGAGAATTAGGGGAAAGCAAAAACAAAGTTAAAAAGCCACTACCTTCGAGATTCCTTTAAAAACTAGGAATAAATCTACCATATGACCCAGCAACCCCACTACTGAGAATATACTCTGAGAAAACCACAGTTCTAAAAGAAACATGTACCCCATTGTTCATTGCAGCACTATTTACAATAGCCAGGACATGGAAGCAACCTAGATGTCCATCAACAGATGAATAGATAAAGATGTCATACATATATACAATGGAATATTACTCAGTCATAAAAAGAATGAATTTGAGTCAGCTCTAATGAGGTGGATGAACCGAGAACCTGTTATAGAGTGAAATAAGTCAGAAAGAGAAAAACAAATATTGAATATTTACACCTATATATGGGATCTAGAAATATAGTACTGATGAACATATTTGCAGGGAAGGAAAGGAGATGCAGAAGTAGAGAATGGACTTGTGGCACAAGTTGGGGAGGAAGAGAGTGGGATGAATGGATCAAGTAGTATTAACGTATGTACACTATCATGTGGAGAATGGAGACCTGGTGAGAGGTTGCTGTATAACACAGGGAGCCCAGTCTGACACCGTGTGATGACCTAGAGGGGTGGGATGGGTGAGGGATGAGGCTCAAGAGGGAGGGGATATGTGTGTGGTTGTGGCTGATTTGTGTTGCTGTCTGGAGGAAGCCAACTCAACTTTGTAAAAATTAAAAACAAAAGAAATGACCAAGAAGAACACACACACACACAAACAAAAAATAGCTCAGAATAAGAGAAGAGGTGATGCTGAAATGTGAAGTCCATGGTGAGGAAGTAGAAAGAGGAAGACCAATGAGGGGCAATAAGAAAAGCCCAGGTTTGTAATCTCATGTCTAAGCAGTAAATGCCACTAACTTGCTCTAAAATTCTGTGGCATTCTCGGAGGAAGAGATATAAAGATCTTATTAAGAGGCAAGGGGTCAACTCTTAAGGTAAGGTGAGAGGTCTGATGGAAAATAAAGAAGAGATTTCAAGAAGGGAAAAGGAAATATAGCTCTGAGAATTCTTACTGAAGCTTTTTGTTGTGAAATGGAAGATTAGTCAGATAATACAGGAAATCATTCTTATGAAAGGAATGACCAGAACACAACTGCAGAAAAAGCCAAGGTACCAGGGACATTGATTCGTGGCTCGTTACCGAGACTCAGACATTGGACAGTACTATTACCTGAAAGGGACCTCAAGGAATTGAGTATTTTTAGTATGTTTTTTGTGCTGGTCAATGTGTGCATCTCCCTGGAAAGGTGTGTGGATGGATAGTTAGGAACTCGAATGAGGTTACGACATCCAGATTGGGTTTCTTATGAAGGGAGGACTCTGGATTAGGGCCAGGCCATTCTCCACAAAAGTGAAATGTCATTGGTATGAATAAAAGTTTAATTGAGTGTCCTGCTTACAATGTATTGCTGTAGACCTTAGGGGGATCCTAGGAGTATAAAAAGCAAATTAATTTTGTCTGTTGGTAGGCTTTCCAGATCATTGTCTAGATCATATTTATTCATGATGATGAAATACCTATATGTCAATGTAATGCCGCAAGGTTATGCCTTGATATTTCTCTGAGAAAAATTTGAAGGGCAATTCCTGATTTTAGCTTTGTGGTTTTTTTGGTAGGAGGTGGAAATTTTCCTCCATAATTGTATACCATTCTTCCATTCTTATCATTCCAGTGCTTTCTTTATCTTCTCCAACACAGACAGCAGAAAACCAGCCTACTGTAACGCATGAAAGCAATGTAACAGGCTCATCATCACACTCTTGCTCAACAGGTAACTTCTGTTTCTTTCCTGAACACCTTGTTTAACCATTTCAGATCAGCGTTCTCATCTCTAAAGTGTGATTAAGGAAATTGGTATAAGCATGTATAAAGCACTTTGTATATGCTAGATAATCAGCAAAAAGAGAATCCTGTATTTGACCTATAGTTGCTTATGATGTTCAACAGTATATGTTCTGTATGACAAAATAGATATTTCAAAATACTATTAAAATTTGCACATCAAAACTTCATGCTATAATATCCTTTTATACTGGGGTATTATGTCATTTAAGATACACCGGCATTGGGGCTGATGTTACATATTTTCTAAAGCAAGCTTGGATCAGTGGGCAAGCTGGCATATAATGTAGGACTTAGATGGTTCCTGTTTGAGGTATCTTGGTACATTTCATTCGTGTTTTCAATGTAATATCCATTTTGAAAACAGTGGTTCTGCTCTTTGGATGTGTAAAGGCCTCTGAGCACTCGCTGGAAGTTTCTTAGCTGTCATGAAAATATTGATTAATCTACCTGTGCTGTGCTTAGTCACTCAGTCATGTCTGACTCTCTGTGACCCCATGAACTGTAGCCCATCAGCTCTTCTGTCCATGAGATTCTCCAGGCAAGAACACTGGAGTGGGTTGCCATTTTCTTCTTCAGGATTTGCCATTTCCTTATTTTATCTACCTATAAGTGGTAATTTTTAACCTAGTTCTGAGACTGAGCTACTGTGACTCCCCTGAAACTGTATGTAAACTTTCCATGAACATGCATTTTCACAGTTAAAGAAGAAGAAAATTAGAAAACAAGAGTGAAGTAATTCACAGATAATCAGATACTATCAAGCAAGATTTTAGTCATTGTTGGAGACATAACATATCTTGAGTTGATGTGGTGGGATGAGGGCCATCCAAACTAAAAATATTATGTAAATGAAAGCTTGCTTAAACGTAGGCCCCCTGTTGTTCTTTTCACACTTTATTGTCCTCCTATAGAGAATTTTTGAGGCACTGCTAAATCTTTCTATATGTAAACCTTACCATATGATGACTTTTTAAGATACTAAGGTCTTGAACAACTTTGTGATTCTGTAGTATGTTCTCACACTTTTCCACAGTTAGCTTGAGAAAAAGCTCAGGGTATCCAGGCTCAGGATGTTCATCAAAGCCTCATCTTTGTGAGTAAGTTACAAGAATTTACTAGTAGGATTTTTGGCTTCCTTGAGTGAAACAACTTTCCTTTTACTACAAGCAAAAAAATCTTAGAAGCAACACAATGAAGAGATTCGGGAATGAAAGTAATACTGATCATAAGTGGTGAGTAAGTGCAGCAGAGCCATCGTGAGTGAAAGTCAAGCTCAGGAAAAGTGGGATTATTTAGTGTGAGGCCAGATGGCATTATATTGCATACCTTAGTGACAATGAATGATTTTAACCACTCTGATAGTACGGGCACTGATTGATCTGATGGATATGGGCTGAATTTGTTTATGCCTGTTAAATAGCAGAAGTGTCACTGTGTAACTGACAGTTATGCTCCTGAATATCCAGATTTATCCTGGATTAAAAAAAATTCTGAATGATGGGACTGTTCTTAAATTCAGTTACCTGCAGGACAGGTATTTTTAGCAGCAAGTAGAAACCAGTTCACAGGAGGCAGTAGCAAAATCTTGGACTTTTTGTATCTTGACTCTGAAGATGTCAAGCTGTCTCCCAGATGTCCTTAAGCCAAACAGCATACATTTCAACCCAGCACATCACCTTCCTGAACTCTCTCTTAAGGAGAGAATTGAACACGTGAGGATGTGTAAGAAAAGGTGTTCACTGCTGCTATTTATAATCATGAAGGTGTTATAAACACCCTAAAGTTCAATGATAAGGGATTAATTACTTCAGACAGTTAAAGATGCTCACTTATTGCCATTAACAATGTTGCCACTGCAGTGAATTACTGACATAAGAAGACTGTCAATTGTTAAGTGAAAAAACGAACTTGTAAAATGTTATATATACTATATATGGAACATAGTCACTGTTTCTGTTAAGAAAAGCACTAGAAGAATAAAGACCTAGAAGAGCATGTGATGAAAAATACTAATAGTGGTTGTTTCTGGATATTGGGATTATGTTTTATTTTTGTGCTCCTTTCTTTATCTCGAGTTGCACATTCTGAAATGAACCTGCAGTGTTTGTGTAACACAGTATTTTTAAAAAGGAAACAAAGCCTGCTTCCTGTAACTCCATGTCCCTTCTAACTACTGTCCCACCTTCACAAATAAGGTGATAACACAACTTTTCCCTTCCAAGACACTGGCCTTTTCCCCTTTAGGCAAGGACAGCTCAAATGCTAAGTTACCCTCTTCTCTATTACTATTGGTGTTTATCAGGAAATACCTAATATCCCTTACCCAAGTACTTTCTTTAATTTGCATTTGACAGACCGAGAAACAGAAGTTCAGAGAGGCTAAATAACTTGTCCAGGGTCACACAGCAACTGAGTAAAAGAGCTGTGATTCTGACTCTAGAGTTTAACCTCTTATGCAGGAAGACATATGAGACTTAAACTTTTCTCTGACCATCCACTTTGTTTCTATTAAAATTCTATCTAGTGGGAACTCTTTAGATTTAGAGTTAAGCTATGTAAAAGGGCTGAGCATGATGCCTGGTGTATTTCGGGTTTACTTCAGGAGATGATGATCACTTACGGACCACACTGCTGTTGCTGCTAAGTCGCTTCAGTCG
The DNA here is from genome assembly GCA_006410875.1 of Neotragus pygmaeus. Lineage (NCBI taxonomy): Eukaryota > Metazoa > Chordata > Mammalia > Artiodactyla > Bovidae > Neotragus > Neotragus pygmaeus. The sequence continues at coordinate 46,129 of SJYV01003209.1, forward strand.
TGTCCGACTCTGTGCAACCCCATGGACGGCAGCCCGACCAGGCTCCCTCGTCCCTGGGATTCTCCAGGCAAGAACACTGGAGTGAGTTGCCACACTAGGAGATTCAAATAAACTGTATTGTCTTCAATTGCTCAGCACTTTAATTATTAAGCAGAGCCATACATCTAAGCAGCCACTTTCAAGTCCATTTATGAACCCATAGATATTACCTTGAGTTCTCCTGAAAAGAAAAAGTGTTGAATCAAGAGCCAAATTCAACATTGAGCACATTCAGATAACATTGAATAACACCACATCAGTTTATATAGGAACAGAAATTGTTGTTGTTTCCTAATAAGAGGATTATTTATGAAAGTGGCTACTGTTGGTTGCTCGGACTCTTTGTGACCCTATGGACTGTAGCCTTCCAGGCTTCTCTCTTCATGGAATTCTCTAGGCAAGAATACTGGAGCTTGTTGTCATGTCCTCCTCCAGGGGATCTTCCCAACCCAGGGATCTCCTGCATTCCAACCTGGGTCTCCTGCATTGTAAGCAGATTCTTTACTGTCTGAGCCACCAGGAAAGTATGGAAATAACTTATCAATTTTTTAAAATATGCATTTAAAAATATATATAATAATGCATATTCATTTGAAGTTTAGAGTTTCAGTTTTGACAAATGCATACACTTCTTTAAGTATATTTACATATGTATATACAACATACATATCATGTATGTTGCAAAACATACAACATTTCCACCATCCCAAATACATTTTGAATTTTAAATTGTCTTAGAATTTCACCATATAGCTATAACTTCAGATCATTTGGTCTCACCCCTCATAGTCCAAAACTAGCCAAGGGCCAATAAAATAAATATGTCACGGTGCATTGTTTCCAAAAATGTTTTCTACTCATAATTCTAACATCACTTTTTTTTTTTTTTAATCTGCTGATGTTTCCTTAGGCTGTGACACTGATACAAGATACTTGGATATGCATCAACAAGGGAGTCTATATTGGAGTATCTGTTACAATCTCAGTATTATTCCTCACGTTTTTGGTATTCATGATTAATAAAAGTAAGTCACCTCAGGACTGTGCCCGCAAGAGTATTCTTGATCTAACATACCTATAACCCTACATTCCACATGATTTCAATTTCATGTAACTTTCTTGATTGGTTCTTATATTATTCTTTTTCTTTTTGATTTCTCTTAAATTATTATCCCATAAAGAGAAACATGTTGTTTAAATTCTCCATAGATGAAATTAAATATGGGGAGTTAATTGGTTGGGTAGAGCTGGAATTTGGAAGTCAACAAGCCAGTATAATATATAAGATTTGCTCACTCTTCATTTTCCCCTCTCCTCAAGACCAATTTCTGTCCATATAGGGGGTGAAATTGTTGAGGGTTTTACAACATTCAATTAACAGAAGAAGCAGAAGCAATGAGTTATTGGGAGGGTACATGATATCAGGGCCAGGAGGAGATCGAAGGTTTTTGCAAGGCAATCATCCAACGTCTCCTGTTTTCCTCCCACCAGTTGAGTGTGTGTGTTTAAAACCTGTCATCTGTGAAAGAAACACAATCTCTCACCTTTTTTAACAGTGAAATATAATGTCATTAAAGTAACCTATGGCATGTGGGTAAATATATTAAATCTTTTATTAATATGTGATGCTTTACATTAAAGGTAAAGGCTTATTTGGCTCCTAGATTAAAAAAAAAGTTACCTGGAGTTGTCAATGAAAGGATCCACAATTATTTTCTTTCTCTTTCTTTTTAAAAATAGTCTTTCTAAAAATAAATTGAAAAATACTCTTTCTTCTTAATTAATTTGTCAGGCTTTGAGATCTGTACAGATTTTATTCATATTAAATAACAGAAATAAAATACTTGTTTGGAAAAAACATCTCATGAACTCCTTGGCTTACATGTTTAATTTTCTCTTTATTTCTTCCCCAGTTTAGGTAATTTATTCTTGGGTAATAAGTTGGAGCTACGATGGTTAAGTTTGAAATGGTTTGTGTCAATGACTCTTTTAACAATTCTTACTCAAGTAAAAATGTCTCTATCTCTCTCCTCTATTCGTTCTGAACTCCCCATTTTATACTCTGGATCCTGAAAAATCTAGTATATAGAGAACCTCCACTGCTTCCAAGCTTCCAGTGATGATTTTAGCATCTCCTGTATTCTCTGCAAATGTGCTAGAACTGCTATAGAAACAGCACCTGAAACCAAACCTCAAAGAACAAGAGCTAATTTGCAGGATTTTTTTTTTTTTGATGGGCCATTAGAATTTGGTACATTATTTGATTTCATTCAATGTTTTGTTTATTGAATGTGTATTAGATGCCTATTCCAAAGAGATGAGCAAAAAACCCAGAAAACATATAAATGAATAAACAGTGTACTTTTAGAGCTTTCAGAGAAATACCACGGGGACTACAGTAGCAGGGCAACAGGTTAAGTGAGTGAGCCCCAAAGGAGCAGAAGGCAGCTCTGCAAAAATCTGGAGGAGGACAGCTCCAGGCTGAAGACGCACAGAGGCAGCGGGTAGGGACGTGCCCTCTCCATGGTTCCCACCATTCCCTATGGTTCCACCCCTGTCTACTCTGCTCAATTAGTTGTTGGTTTCATAGGCATTTGAATTTACAGTTGTACAAATCTATCCTACTTCCCAATGACAAGTTAACTTCTCTCTATGCATCCCTGTAGTCATTTTTGCAAACATCTGTGAAGGAGGGAAACCACGACTTCCTTCCAAATCTAAACAGCCTGCAGCATCTGGTCCAGCTTGGGCTTTAAGGAAGGCTTTTCTTTGATAAAATCCACCCCTCTTAATCCATCATACATTATTCCTAGTTCTCTTTCATTGGATGTTTGTACACAGCCTTTCCTATGTCTGAGTTAATCACATGAGCCCGTCCACAGAACACGCCTTGAATAATCCCCAGCATATTGTAACTGTTCCATGCTGGCTTTTATTATTGCAGGCATGCCCTTCCTAGCAATAAACCTGTGAGATAGGAACTAGTATTACTCTCAGTTTACAGATTAGAAGACAGGATTAGAGATGTTAAGTAACATCCAAGGTCACATCACAGAGCAGGTAAAAGACTCCATCTTAGCCCTCTTAGAGTCCAAAACACAGACTTCTTGAAGTTTTTGACGATCTGATTCTAAAATGTATGAAAAATATGCTCTCTATGAGAAGAAAATCATAGAAGATAGCATCCTTATAGTTCATTTTTGTCCTTTCACTGTTAACTTTTATTAAAGTTTCACCTTTTATTACCTAGTAGAAAATACTTATTTTAGAAAATATTGTATATCATAGAAAAGAAAGAAAACAAAACAAAAATGAGCATTTCCTCATGCTATTATTTTTGGGGAAGCTATATCATGTTATTTTTTGGGAAGCTATATCACATTGACTCATTTTGAGCTACTAACATTTAAACTGTTTCCACACATGTATGACTAATCTGTTTAAAGATCGTAGCTGAGTGAAGGTTCAGTGCATTTTATATCATTTCTGGGCAGACTTAGGTAATAAAAATAGTGACTGCATAAAAATTCTAAAAAAAAGTAGCTGTATCAAATCTCCACAAATGACCTTTTCATACACCTGATGTGTGAGCATACATGGTATACAGCTCGTGTAAACCATGGTTTTCTAATTCTCACCATTAAGACACAGAAAGATTTCTGATTCCACAATCTAGTATAGACTCACATGAAATAATCCTATTTTTCTATGTCTAGTATGCTCTTATGTTTTGTATATTGATATATATTTATCTTAAATACAGGAAATAGATGACTAAATAGATTTAATTTAACCCTCACTAAAGAGTTACAGTCCACGGTAGGGAAAAAAAAACCAGCCAAACAATTTCCCAGCCATCTTTGAGAATGTGCGTCCTGGTTTAGTACTTCCATTTGATGTCTTATATTATTCTTCTTAGATTTTTCCATTTTTGTATTCTGTTAGATGACTCTTTTGAAGGAGACCAGTCTGAGTTTTTTGAAATGACTGCTGAGGATTTCTACTTCCCTATTACACAGACTTCCCTGCAATTTCATGTTTACAACTCTGGAAGCTTCTTTGCATTTCATAGGCTTGTGACTGGAGCTCTGGGAAATGCAGATACCCAGTGTGCCTGAACATAAACAACTGTGTTGTTCATACTTGAGAAATGGTCTGCTTTTCTCTTATTCATGTTATTCTTTTTGCAGTGTGATTCCATTGAGGGACTCTCATGTTCAAATTTTGAAAAATGCACACGTGAATCATCTCCAAGCAGAAGTCAACGTCGACGTTATTTATGACCAACTTTAAGTCAAGGATTAAGATGCAGTGGCCTTCTAAGGTGTTACGCCCTTGACTGTAGCAGACAGTGACCAGATATCACCATATCAGAGTTCTTTCAGGCAGCAGGACAATTTTTTAATCAGTTTCCAGTGGCATTCCAAGGAGTCAGGGACATTGGGTGCAGCCCATCTGTGTAGAGTCAAGCTCTGCCACACAGTTCTAATTTTTTATACTAAACATGTCTCAATCTTTCTGGTGATTGGAGAGCTCTCTCCTGATCATGCCATGTACTGCTGGGGGTGGGATGGGGAAAGAGTGTCTCTAAAACTAGAAGCTACCCCCTTCATATGACTGGCTGCAGTATGAGAGCCTGTGTGAACCCCAGCAACTGAGACTAGTAATTTTCAAACTTGATTGCATATTAGAATCACCTGGGAACTCAGACCCTGACCAATCAAATTAGGATCTCAGTAGCTGGGACTGAGGTAGTGTTGTGATAATCCAGTTGGAGAGCAGGTTGAAAGAAAAATTTCCAGGGGCAGAGTATTACAGAAAGTGAATTTACTAAGAAAAAAGAGCAGAGATAATGTAGGCACTGGGAGAACAGTGGGCCAACCTCCAGATAGGTCAGAGAGAGTCAACTGTTAGAACAGCGGGTGAGCTCAAGGGACAACCAATGGTTTTTGTGGGCTAGTAGCCAATTTTTATAGCCTCTAAACAAATAAAATTCCTGCTGGAAGGATGGCATCATCATCGGTTATTGATCAGGGTGCTATAGGGTGAGTACCAGAGTGGGTATTTTTGCCTAATAGCGGGAAGGGAGCTGGCCAGTAAGAAGCAGGGGGTTTTGGGCAATGGTTGCAATAGGGCTTGTGGGATTTATCCCTGGGTTGGGAAGATCCCCTGGAGTAGGAAATGGCAACCCATTCTGGTACTCTTGCCTATAAAATTCCATGGACAGAGGAGCCTGGTGGGCTACAATCCAAGGGGTCACAAATAGTCAGACAGCAGTAAGCTAATGAGCACCCCCCCCACACACAGTGGGGCTCAGTCACGTCCAGAGGTGGCCTTGGTTCTAGGCTGGGCGTCTGTGGCCTTAGCACAAGCCTCACACCCGTAACCTTCATATGGGACTCCACAGGCAGTGTTAAACTTTTCGGTCTCCCCAGGTGATTTCAATGTGTAGTCGAGCTTGAAAGTAGTCAGTCGAGCACTGACCTAGAGACTTGGAAAAGGAACATGATGGCATATTTTCTTGTTGTGTGTGACAAATGCTTTAGAGAAACGTGAGAGACACACAATAAAACAGGAACACATCAACACTGGTCCGGTCTGGGGCAGGTGAGCCACCAAGTGGGGAAAGGGCAGAACGCCTGGCGACATCAGATCTGTCCTCCATGTGGCCACGTGATGCTGGTGCAGCCTGGGAATGAGAAGTCTGGATGCTGCCATGCTTTTGTAAGGCTTCTCAGGAAGCTGGCCCACAGCTGTCTCCTGTAACCATCCCTGGGCCTCCAAAGAACTGAATGTTTTCTTCCACCAGTTGTAAAAACAAGCAAAGAGGAAAGTCCCCTTTGGCCTGTGAGGAAGTGCTCTAAGGTAACCTTCTGTGTTTTGTGCTGTCGACTGCTGAGATGGGGTGTGCTCTGTCTGGCAGTTTCTGCACCTGCTGGAGCCAAAAAATACTTGGGTAATAAATTATTCACATATTTCTCAACAGACTTTATTTTTTAGAGCAGTTTCAAGGTCACAGCAAAACTGAGGGGGAAGTACAGGGAGATCCCATATGCCTGTCTCCCTCTCCCCAAAATACACAGCCTCCCCACTATCCACATGTATCCCAAGCCTTGTGCATCAATGTTGGTATATTGATGAACCAATACTGATACATCATTATTAACTGAAGTCCATATTTTATTGGAGTTCAAACTTTGTGAGATGCATTCTAAAGGTTTTGATATGTGTATCATTATATTTATCGACCATTACCAAATCATGCTAAACAGTTTTATTGCTCTATTTACTGCTCTAAAAATCCCCTCTGCTCCACCTATCCTTTCTTTCCTCCTCTCAAACCTGGGACAACCTTTTAATTGTCTCCATAGAAAGATCATACCTTTTCTGAGATTTCATGTAATTGGAATTACAGAGTATTCAGATTGTCTTCTTTCACTTGGCAGTATGCAGTTAATGTTCCTGTTTCTTTTTGTGGCTTCATAGATCATTTCTTGTTATTGTGGAATAATATTTTTTAGTTTAAGTGTAACAGTTTGTTCATTGACCTATAGAAGGGCATAATAGTGGCTTTCACATTTTGGCAACTATGAATAAAACCATAAAAAAAAATCATGTGTAGGTAAGTGAAAAGTGAAGTCACTCAGTCATGTCCGACTCTTTGCGACCCTGTGGACTGTAGCCCACCAGGCTCCTCCATCCATGGCATTCTTCAGACAAGAATACTGGAGTGAGTTGCCATTTCCTTCTCCAGGGGATCTTCCTGACCCAGGGATTGAACCCAGGTCTCCGCACTGCAGGCAGAGGCTTTAACTTCTGAGCCACCAGGGAAGCCTATAAAGGAGCATGATCAATGGATTGTATGGGAAGGGTTTGTTAAGTTTTGTAAGAAATTACTAAACTGTCTTCAAAAATAGCTAAATAGCAAAATGACATTTTAAAATTCTNGCACTGCAGGCAGAGGCTTTAACTTCTGAGCCACCAGGGAAGCCTATAAAGGAGCATGATCAATGGATTGTATGGGAAGGGTTTGTTAAGTTTTGTAAGAAATTACTAAACTGTCTTCAAAAATAGCTAAATAGCAAAATGACATTTTAAAATTCTCATCAGCAATAAATGAGAGTTCCTTTTGCTCCACATCCCTGTCAGCAGTTGGTGTTGGATTATAACCATTCTAACTGTCCTTTTCTTAAAATTATTTTTTTTATTGAAAGGTAATTGCTTTACAGAATTTTGCTGTTTTCTGTCAAACTTCAACATGAATCAGCCATAGGTATACATATATCCCCTCCCTTTTGAAACTCCCTCCCATCTCCCTCCCCATCCCACCCCTCTAGGATGATATAGAGCCCCTGTTTGAGTTTCCTGAGCCATACAGCAAATTNAATTTGTGCTTTTCTGTTACTTTTTAAAGTTAGTCTTGCTAGAAGTTTGTCAATTTATTGACCTTTCTAAAAATCCAGCTCTTTGTTTCCTTGACTTCCTGCATTGGTTTTTCACTTTAAATTTCATTGATTTCAGTTCCTATCTTTATTATTGTCTTCCATCTTTTAGCTTGGGTTTGTTTTGTTTCTTCTGTACATCTTTTTCTAGGTTTTTGAGATTATACTAAATTACTAATTTGAGTTTTTTTCCTCTTTTGTAATGTATGCATGAAATTGTTATAAATTTCCCTCTCCATGTTGCTTTAGCTTTGTCCCACAAATTCTGACCTAATTTTTATTCAGCTCAATGTATTTTTAAAAGTCCTTTCAGGCTTTTTATTTCGTCCTTGGATTATTTAGAAGTGTGTTATTTAGTTTTTAAGTGCGTGAAGAATTTCCTGTAATCTTTTTATTATTGATTTCTGGTTTGATTCCATTGTGAACAGAGAATATACTGTGTATGATTTTAATTCTTTTAAATGTGTTGAAGTTTGTTTTATGGCTTGGGATATTCTCTGTCTTGATATGTGTTTGGGAATCTCTATCTTGATATGTGTTTTGTGGTAACTTGAGGAGAATGTATTCTGCTATTTATGGATTTTATAAATGTTGATTATATCCTGTTATCTGATAGTGTCATAGAATTCTATATCCTTGATGATCTTATGGCTACTTATTCTTTTAGTCATTGAGAGGGAGTGCTGAAGTCTCCAACTATAATCATCGAATTTTCCACTTCTTTTTGTTCAGTCAATTTTTCCTTCACATATTTTACAGCACTGTTGTTTGATGCATGTGGATTTAGGATTGCTATGTCTTGCTGGGCTAGACCTCTTATCTTTATATAATGTCCTTTTTTGTGTCCGGTAATTTTCTTTTGTCTGAATTCTACTTTATGTGATGGTAATATAGCCATTCATACTTACTTTGATTAGTTTAGATTAGTGTTTGCTTGATATCTACGTTAGTTTGCTAGGGTTGCCTAGCAAAATACCATAATCTATCTTTAGAAAGCACCCTGAAATATAGAATGTTTTAAACAGGGTGTGATGGTGGCTTAGTCACTAAGTCATATTCGACTCTTGCAACCCCGTGGACTGTAGCCTTCCAGTTTCCTCTGTCCATGGGATTTTTGAAGGTGTAAACTTTGACTTTCTGCAGGTTTTTCAGCTCCTCCAAACCACTTCAAAGATAGAATGCCTGGCTGGCTTCACGGTGTTCTTACATTAGAAGCCCAGAAACCTGGGAAAGGAGGCAAAAGATAAATTAGAAACATGTAAACATTATAGTTGAACAAATAGGATTGTTAGACACTTCTTTTCAGTCCAGAGATTCAGGGAGCCCTCAGCACAGTAATGTCCTCCCACTGACTGAGATACCCTGGACAGTCACCCTAGGCACAGTTCAGACTGTGTCATGTGGGCACCCTCCCCCATGCCCATGGTAAGGGGCACCCGAGGCTGGGCCGGGACACAGCTGGGAAAGGAGGACCTGACTTCTGGCACCTCGCCTTTTGCCCTTTGGGCTCCTTCTCCTTGTGTGGCCACCCTACTTTTTCTACTTCTTATTTCCAAAGGACTTCCTCCTCCTAGACACCTCACCATCTTCTCACTGGTTCTTACTGTATATTTATTTGGAGTTTTTGTTTGAGGTGGGGTGCGTTAGTGACCAAGTGTCCAAGCTCTAACCTAAAAGTAGAGTCTGACTCTGTGACTTATTTTATGTGTCTTCGGGCAAGAAATTAACAATTCTCAGACTGTTTCTCCAAAGTATTATAAGAAACAGAAAGTGTAGACTTGAAGGTTTTCCAAATATTTAATACAACTGTTTTGCTGGGTTTCCAATGGTAGGATTTGGGGTTGAAATTGAGGAAGTTTTTTTCCTTTCTCCTACTTTCCAAGTATTTAGCAGAGAACAGTATTAGAGTAATTTAGAGGGTATATGTTTTCCCTGAACTATTATGTAAAGTTTAACAACACAGCTGAAAGAAATCAATGGAACAGAGAGCAAGTTATTTTTTGTCTTTACATACATCCACTCCCTCATTTATGCAAGGGGAATTATCATTAGCTGAATGCATTTCAAAGTTGTTCATGGGAAGATGTTTCAATATCAAAAAACCTCGGTGCCAAAGGAAGGCAGTACTTCCAACTTTACAGAAAAGGGAACTGAGGCACAAACAAAATTTGGTGATTTACTCAGACTTTTCTACTCTTTAACTTATGCCATGCTAAGCCTGGGCCATCCATCTCTAATATTCATTTGTCTTTGGTTGGTTTTCTGTTTTCTTTCTTTTAAAATCTTTTGCTTTATACAAGAATATAATTTTTATACAAAAATTTAAAACGTGGATTTTTGAAGAAAAAAGGAACCCCAAATCGCCTGTTTCCTCTGCTCAGAAGAGGTTATTGTTAACATCTCTTATATGACTTCAAGCTTGAGTTTATGTAGGTTTCTTCTTACAAAACGGATTAAGATTCTGCATGATCATTTGTATTTGGATTGTCACACTCAACCATGAGTCATCTTCCTCACTTCTATTGTGGAGAACAGTAAGGGTACACTTGTAAAATTCCTTGTAAATGATTGATGAATCTCTATACAGATGATTCAGTCTGATGCTTCATTTACGGCACATGCCACTCAGGTTATTTTCAGTTTTGTTATTATTTGTAATAGTCTTCTATTTACTTTTAATAATTTATTTGTGTCTCCACCTATTTCTAAACCATATTTTTACATTTTGAGATGGTCACGTGGTTTAAGTTTTACTGTTCTTCAGAAGTGTAACTTTGGTTTCTTTCCAAGTTATCTTGGAGATTTGGAAAGGGAACTGGACCTGATATAGAAAGGAGGAAAGGAGAAATGGATCCAGGTTCAAAAAACATCTGTTCTTCAAGACACACCAGTGATGGACTTTTTACTTTTTCACACTACTTTTTAATTTGAATATAGGGGTGGGGTGGGGAAAGTCTTACCTCACCAAAGAGGAACTTAGAATAAGAATTTGATAGCAAAGTGAAAGAATGAGCACTTTCTTTAGCAATGCAACTCCAGAAGTTTCACTTCCTCTTCCTCTTCTCTTCCCAAGCTAGAAAACTCTTAAAATACATGGATCCTGTTGAAAAAATCTTCAGTAATAGAGTAGGGGTAGAGCTGATGACAAAGAAGCCAGTTCAGTAACCAGCCACAGTGACAGCAATAAAAATTATCCAATTCCTCTCCAAAAAGCCCTTCTCAATGGTCTCTGTAAAGTCTTATGTACTAAACTTAATCCTCTTAAATTCACAGAAAGAATAACTCTTCTCAAAACCCCTTTGCTAGAAAAACCAATAGAAATGGAAAGTCAATGGAGGAGATTCAGTTCAGTTCAATCACTCAGTCGTGTCCGACTCTTTGCGACCCTATGGACTGCAGCACACCAGGCCTCCCTGTCCATCAAACCAGGCCTCCCTGTCTATCACCAGCTCTCGGAGTTTACCCAAACTCATGTCCATTGAGTCAGTGATGCCATTCAGCCATCTCATCCTCTGTCATCCCCTTCTCCTCCCGCCTTTAATCTTTCCCAGCATCAGGGTCTTTTCCAATGAGTCAGCTCTTTGCATCAGTTGGCCAAAGTGTTGGAGTTTCAGCTTCAGCATCAGTCCTTTTAATGAATAATCAGGACTGATTTCCTTTAGGATGGACTTGTTGGATCTCCTTGGTCCAAGGAACTCTCAAGAATCTTCTCCAACACCACACTTCAAAAGCATAAATTCTTCAGTGCTCAGCTTTCCTTATAGTCCAACTCTCACATCCATACATGACTACTGGAAAAACCATAGCCTTGACTAGACGGACCTTTGTTGGCAAAGTAATGTNCAAGAGTCTTCTCCAACACCACACTTCAAAAGCATAAATTCTTCAGTGCTCAGCTTTCCTTATAGTCCAACTCTCACATCCATACATGACTACTGGAAAAACCATAGCCTTGACTAGACGGACCTTTGTTGGCAAAGTAATGTCTCTGCTTTTTAATATGCTGTCTAGTTTGATCATAACTTTCCTTCCAAGGAGTAAGCGTCTTATAATTTCAAGGCTGCAGTCACCACCTGCAGTGATTTTGGAGCAAAAAAAAAGTCTCTCACTGTTTCCATTGTTTCCCCATCTATTTGCCATGAAGTGATGGGACCAGATGTCATGATCTTAGTTTTCTGAATGTTGAATTTTAAGCCAACTTTTTCACTCTCCTCTTTCACTTTCATCAAGATGCTCTTTAGTTCTTCTTCACTTTCTGCCATATGAGTGGTTTCATTTGCATATCTGAAGTTAATGGTATTTCTCCCAGCAATCTTGATTCCAGCTTGTGCTTCATGCAACTTAGCGTTTCTCATGATATACTCTGCATATAAGTTAAATAAGTATGGTGACAATATAGAGCCTTGACGTACTCCTTTTCCTATTTGGAACCAGTCTGTTGTTCCATGTCCAGTTCTAACTGTTACTTCCTGACCTGCATACAGATTTCTCAGGAGGCAGGTCAGGTGGTCTGGTATTCTCATCTCTTTCAGAGGAGATTAATTTACACTTAAAATTTTTTCCCCCTTCCACTCTTTCATTTTCTAAAAGGAATATTTTCAGAGACTTGAGGTAGAAGGAGGTTTAGATATCATTTAGTACAGCCTCCTCATTTTATAGATGAGAAAGTAGGTAGAGAATATATTGTTTAGATTTCATTCTTATCATTGTTTTCTCTCTCTGGAGTTTAAATTGTTCAGTTTTGTATTATATAACTCATCTTGTAAAGGGTTGTTGCCCTGGTAATTCTTTGATTCACAATGTCTGACATCAGTTTTTTCTAACAGAAAAGCATTTTCTTTCTTCAAGGGATGAGGTTGAAACTCATCAGGCTTATTTCTACTTTAAGAAATGAATTGTTAACTTCCCTCATGTAATCCTCTACATTTCCCTATATCTTTGACCTGTCTTGTGTCACTCTTTCTGTTGTAGAGGAAGAAATAGCCTTATCCCTACAAAAGCAAACTTTTCATGTGTATTCTTTCCCCCCCATTTTGTTTCATAGTTTTTTAGCAAAGTAATTCATGTTAATTGAATACAAAATAGTAGTGGGGATACCCTAGTGGTCCAGAGGTTAAGATCTGGTACTTTCATCCCTGTGGTCAGGGTTGAATTCCTGGTCAGATATATAAGACCCCACAAGCCATACAGCACTGCCAGAAAAAAAGAAAAAAAAAGTAGCTAAAGTGTCAACTGCAATTTCTATCTCAGCAATAATTGTCTAGAAAATTAATTACTTTAGCTTTAGGAAGTATAATGTAGTAGTTAACCCAGTCAAGGATGTAGAAAACCTTTACCAAGAAAAATGTCATGGAACATAAGGAAAACTGATGTACTAAGTTCATGGACTGAATGACTTACCATTTATGAAGTTGGCATTTCTTCCTTAATAAATCATTATTCAAGCTAATTCAATAAAAATCTAACAGGATCTTTTTTCCCTCCAATTTTATTGAGATATAATTAACACATAGTATTGTACTAGTTTTAAATGTTATGAAATGATTACCACAATAAATTAACAATCCTCACCTTCAGTTCAGTTCAGTTCAGTTCAGTCACTCAGTCATGTCTAACTCTTTGTGACCCCATGAATCACAGCACGCCAGGCTTACATAGTTACAATTTATCTCTTGTGATGAGATCTTTTAAGATTTACTCTCCTAGCAATTTTCAGATATACAATATAGTACTATGAACTTTTTCACCATGATGTACATTATATCCTCAGAACTGATTTGTCTTATAGCTGGAAGTTTGGACCTTCTGACCACCTTTACCTATTTTTTCCACCTCCCATCCTAACAGAATCTTTTTAAGTACTCAACAATTATATCTAGAATTTTCATAGAAATATAAAGTATAAAATAGTTTTAAAATTTTTTAAGAATACCAAAGAAAGTGGAAGAGTTTGGAGTCATTCTTCTTAACATTAAAGCTTGATGCAAAGTTGTTATACTAAATACTGTTGAAGAACAACAACAAAAAAAGCCCAGCACATCAGAAACAAAATAGAATACACTCATATTCACACAATTTATCTGCTTGTCTAATATTCAACATAGCATATGATAGAGATGGCATCACCGATCAGTGAAGAAAGAATGAACTTGTAGCAGAAAGTAGTGAGAAAATTAGCTTACTATACAGAAAAAATAAAGTTCAATCCCTACCTCATACCATGTATATGTTGAACTCCAGAGGAATTAAAAAGGAATTTCAAAAGTAAAACTGTAAACTTAATAGAAAAAATAAAGGGAAATATTATAGTAATTTTGGAATAGAAATGGGACTCTTAAATAAAATCTTCAAGGTAGAATCCATGAGAACAAATCTTGATGGATTTTAATATATCATTATTAAGGATTTCAGTTCAATGAAATTTTCAATGGACAAAGTTGGCAGAGACATAGAGCAGAAGGAATTACTTGTAATGTTCAGAGATGACATTATACACACACACAGAGATTGAGAGAAAAAGAAAATAAATAGAAAAATGGGCAAAGATAAGAGAAGCCAATTCATTAATGGGGGACCATAATGTGATCAGTAAGTGAAGAGATGATTGACCTCACCAGTAGTCAGAGAAATTCAAAGGGAACACAGTAGCATATAACATTAGTCAGCATGGCAAAAATTCTAGAGGGATCATATAGAGGGATTCTAGAGCTGCTCTGGGGAAGCAGCTCTCAAGCACAGCTAGTACCAGTAAAACTGTGCAGTTGTTCTGGAGAGACTTTTGTCAGTACGTGTTGAAATTAAGTAAATGACCAGCCTATAATTTAACAATCCCTTGTCTGGATACTTATCCCTAAAAACTGTTTCTCAAGTCCATGTCAGGACGTGTGTGAGGTTGTCCATTTAAATGATTTTTCTACTAGTGGGGAGAGCTTCCCGGGTGACTAGCAAATAAAGTGGTAAAGAATCTGCTAGTGGTAAAGAATCTGCCTGCCAATGCAGGAGACACAAGAGACACAGGTTCGATCCCTGGGTCAGGAAGATGCCCTGGAGAAGTATATGGCACTCCAGTATTCTTGCCAGGAGAATCCCATGGACAGAAGAGCCTGGCAGGCTTACAGTCCATGGGGTCGCAAAGAGACATGACAGAGCAACTGAGCACATGCAGGGAGGTAAGCTACATGCTCATCATTAGGAGAATGGTTGACCGTAACAGGGAATATGCCTACAATGATATATTATGCAGCAGTTGGAAACTCTTAAGATAAACATGTTAACACAGAGCTCAAGAATATTGGGTTGAGTAAACATGAAGCAGAATGAGAAGTATAGCAAAATATTTTGTCAGTTTGAAATAGAGTATACACAGCAAAGAGCTTCCCTGGTGGCTGCCTGATAAAGAATGCATGTGCCAATGCAGGAGACTCAGGTTCGATCCCAAGGTCAGGAAGATCCCCTGGAGAAAGAAATGGCAATCCACTCCAGTATTCTTGCCTGGGAAATCCCATGGACAGAGGAGGCTGGTGGGCTGCAGTCCTGGGGTTGCAGATGAGTCAGACACGACTTAGTGACTAAACAACAACAGCATACAAAGCAATGCTATGCATCTTTCAAGGATACTTACATATCCAATGACATTTACACAACACATTGAAGAAAAACTGTTAGTTATAAGGGGAAATACGAGAAGGCTTAACGTACCGGAGATTATATTGTGCCTTAAGCTATACTATGAACTCAACTCTTGCACCTATGAAAATATATACACTTTCACCCACAGCAAGAACATTTATCCATTCAATAAATACTTATTGAGCACCAACTGTAAAAGAGTATCACCCAAACCTTACTTAAGAAATAACCATGTGTGACATTTTGTATACCTATGTTCTTTTCTCCACCTTGTTTTTCTATTTCTGAATCCTTGACTAACAAAAATTATACTTTTATGTTGAAACACATTTTTTTCCTTTAGAATGACCATTTCCGGTGCTACAAAACTGGCTTTTCCCCCATCCTGAAAATGACCCATTCTCTTGATCATCATTATCTGCCTTTCTATTTCTCATGTCAAGACCGTGTCTTCAAATAACTTACTTTCACTTCCCAATTTAGAACAATTGTCATTTCTTCTAAGTTTCCATTAAAACCACTGTTTTCTCAGAGGCCACCAATGGTTCCTTAAGTTTAATCAAATGGCATTCTCTCTGTTTAAATAAATAAGCATGTATTGTTTATACATGTTAGTATATAGCATGATGCCAGGATTTATTGCTGGTGCTATAGGGAGATTTTGTTACAGTCCCTGTGTTCTGGGAAATCACACTCAGTTAGAAAGTAGATTTAGAACTCTTATGTGATGTTCTGATTACAGAGATCAACTGTGACCAGGTTGCTACTGGAGTTCAAGGGGGAACTTTGGATTCAGGAGAACATTTTGGGGAAGATTTCGGCCCGAGTGTTGAAGGGTGAACCAGTTAAATAACATTAAAGAATTCTAGACAAGTAGTTCTCAAACTTAGCTGCATATAAGGCTTTAAAAGTGGTAATGCCCAGGCCCCATGCAAGACCAATAAAATCAGTGTCTGGGGTAGAAGCTGGGCGTGTATTTGAGGTTCCTCTTATGATTTGAAGGTGCAGCCAGATCTGAGAACCACAGATCTAGGCTGATAGATGAACACAAGAAACGACAAAGGGTACAGAATGGTAGGACATGCAGTTGGTAAGTGTCAGAGCCTCTAATGCTGGACTGTCTTACTTCAAAGAATGCTTTAGCTCCTCCTGTTACTGCTTCCATGTAACCGCAGTGGTATTAGGTTACATGGCATTATGTTGCAGAGAAACAGTTTAATGGTTTAGAACGATACCGCTTTGTTTGTGTTTCTGTTTGCTTCCATGGAGGGTCTGGAGGGAAGGGTTCTCACTTGATGTCGTCCTCACCCTGGGACCGAGGCTTGTGGAGCTTCCACTGGGAGCCAGTTCCTCTCTCAGGGGAGGGAGAATAGTGAATTGCACACGAGTTCCCATATTTCTACCTGCATGTGACTCATGATGCTTCTGCCCACAGGCACAGGCCAAATCAAGCCTGGTGGCCATATCTGACATCATGGGGGTGGGGAATATTCCTTCACCTTGTGCCTGAATTTAGCTAAAATATTTGTAAAAACGACTGTCACTAAGTTTTATGAAATCAAACTGAGCTCGATTGGATGACATCACCAACTCAATTGACATGAGTTTGAGCAAGCTCTGGGAGATGGTGAAGGACAGGGAAGCCTGGTGTGCTGCAGTCCATGGGGTTTCAAAGAGTTGGACATGACTGAGCGACTGAACAACAGTTGCTCCAGGCAGCCAGCTATACTCATCTGTGGTTCTACAATGTAATGTAACCTGGAAGTAGTGATTTCATTATATTGGGCCAAGTAGGATATCCCCAGGGGAGCTGGATGCTTTACTTTTTCTTTCTTTTTTTTTTTTTTATGATAAGCATTGCTTTCAAATACAAAACCAAATTATGTATGGAAATCTGACAGTGGACATTCATAAAATGACTGGACAAAAACCATATACCAAGCTATTCATTCTTTAATGTCATTCATAGAATACATTTTACATATAAGAATGATTTAACTTTTCAGCATTGATGTTTCAGGCATTATACTGTCACTTTGATACAACACAATTACTGTGGTCCATGCTTTATGATCACTTTTTTCCTTTATTTTGTTTTATTTATTTATTTTTACTTTATTTTACTTTACAATACTCTATTGGCTTTGCCATACATCGACATGAATCCACCACAGGTGTACATGAGCTCCCAATCCTGAATCCCNGGCCATATCTGACATCATGGGGGTGGGGAATATTCCTTCACCTTGTGCCTGAATTTAGCTAAAATATTTGTAAAAACGACTGTCACTAAGTTTTATGAAATCAAACTGAGCTCGATTGGATGACATCACCAACTCAATTGACATGAGTTTGAGCAAGCTCTGGGAGATGGTGAAGGACAGGGAAGCCTGGTGTGCTGCAGTCCATGGGGTTTCAAAGAGTTGGACATGACTGAGCGACTGAACAACAGTTGCTCCAGGCAGCCAGCTATACTCATCTGTGGTTCTACAATGTAATGTAACCTGGAAGTAGTGATTTCATTATATTGGGCCAAGTAGGATATCCCCAGGGGAGCTGGATGCTTTACTTTTTCTTTCTTTTTTTTTTTTTTATGATAAGCATTGCTTTCAAATACAAAACCAAATTATGTATGGAAATCTGACAGTGGACATTCATAAAATGACTGGACAAAAACCATATACCAAGCTATTCATTCTTTAATGTCATTCATAGAATACATTTTACATATAAGAATGATTTAACTTTTCAGCATTGATGTTTCAGGCATTATACTGTCACTTTGATACAACACAATTACTGTGGTCCATGCTTTATGATCACTTTTTTCCTTTATTTTGTTTTATTTATTTATTTTTACTTTATTTTACTTTACAATACTCTATTGGCTTTGCCATACATCGACATGAATCCACCACAGGTGTACATGAGCTCCCAATCCTGAATCCCCCTCCCACCTCCCACCCCACAAAGTCTCTCTGGATCATCTCCGTGCACCAGCCCCAAGCATCCTGCATCCTGCATCTAACATAGACCAGTGCCTCATTTCTTTCTTAATCCATGTTCTGGACTTCCCAGAATAATGAGTTGGGTTTCCAAGCTTTCAGCACTTCCCATATTATTCAGATGGAAACCATATTTCATCTTCAGAAGATAAAATCAACATAACAATGACTCTTTCAGCCAATCAGAATATGTATCTGCCCAGGCTCCATTTCTGCCTTTCTGTCTGTGGAGCAGCCCCTTCCCCGTAAGGATGATATTTCTAAGGCCTGTTGACTCATGCTTGTTTCCTCCTGTCTTTGTTTCCATTGCATGTAGATTAAAACAATATTTCCTAACTCTTTATGATCTCAAAGAATATAAGTAGTCTTATTTAATCCCTAAATCAAGTTTATGATGAATGGGTTATTCAATCTTTTTTTACAGATGAAGTAATTGAGTTTGATAGATGTGAGACCTGATCTCATGAGATTTCTGAAATATTTGTATCTCGTGGGTTTGGGTGGACTCTGGAAGTTGGTGATGGACAGGGATGCCTGGCATGCTGCAGTTCATGGGATCGCAAAGAGTCGGATACGACTGAGCAACTGAACTGAACTGAGCTGAACTGACAACCACTTTGGTCTTCTTTCTACTCAGTATTCGTTTCTCCCTTTAATGAGTCAAAGTATTCTTTCATTCACTCAGTTGCTTATCCTACTTAACAAGCAATTATTATCTATTGGAAGCATTCAGCCAGCTGTAGGGGAAGTGTTTTCAGGGTCTCTTATTTTTGAGGAGTGTTCTATTAAAGAAAGTGCTGTTTGTTGCTCCACTAATAGCCTTTTCTTCTCCTAATTGAACTATAGTACTTTCTCAGAAAACCAGCATATTCCATCCCTTGATCTCTGAGACCATAACCCCCTACCCCAGGCTCAGGGGATGTCACTGATTGGCCTAAATCAGTCATAGACTTCTCATCGATTGGAGTAGAGAATTGACTGGTAGCTTTGTTCTGGATAATAAGTTATAAGAGGAAGTCTGCTGAGAAGGTCTTCCCTTCCCCAGTGAAAGTCATGGAACAATGATGTGAAAGCACTTTGACTCTCCTTTCCCCTTCCCACAGATGAACTTGATGTCCAGAAGTATGTCAGCCCTAAAGTGACCATGTGTTGTCACAAATCAGCAAAGTGGAACAGAAAGAAAAGAGCCTGGGTCCTTGATATTTTCTAATCTGTAGGTTGCCTACATCCAGATATCTCTAATGAGAAGAAAAACAAGTACTTTGTATGTTTAGGCTTCTGTGAATTGGATTCTCTATTATAGTTGAATGGTTTCAACTGACCACTTTGGTGACATACATAAACAAATCTTATTTGTGGTAGTGTTCTCAGTCATAGCTGATTTACCCCAAGGGACTGTACCCCATTCATTGCACTCATTGCTCAAACTACAAGTGGAATGATTGTATTCTGCCCAGTCGGATCTTTCTTCTCATGGCGATGACTGATCCTAGGGTGCCAACCACAGACCTGCTGGTGAACTGTAACCTCAGGTCTGCCATGGGAAATGAGAACTGGAGGGACTAGAGTCCTCCTTCAGGGCCGTGAACTTATAAAGGAGAGAATGAGTCACTGAACTCAGAGAGCTGAGTTAAGGGTGACAGAGAGGACTTGGGGTTGGGGTGTATGATGTGGACCAGGAGCAAGCTGAAGTCATGATGAGCCCAGTCGTGGGGAGAGGTTCAGAGACAAGAAGAGAGAGACACCTGAGAGAAATGCAGAGCAAGTCATGCCTTGGGCGTATCTGATGGGGTAGTGATTCCTGACCACGAGAGCCCCTGTCAGGAGTCACCTCTTTTCTGGGTGACTCATTGTCCATATAAGTGACCCTCTGACTTTCTCCTCACAGAAGCTCTAGCTAATCTACTAGAAAACAAAAGCTATACTGTGAGTTACAGTTTTAACAATTCCAACCCTTCTTTCTTGCTTATATAGTATAAAAGGTAATACTTTACATGTTTGTAGTTGGGATTATATGTGAACAACACAGTACTTGGCACAGAGTGGCAGCTGCATGAATGTGAATTCCTATCATTTCCCTAACAACTAGGGCTCTGTGGAGCCAGAAAGGACTACTTAGAAAAAAGATGCAAGCAAAGGCTTGACCACATGTATCAAGCTTGGAAGGTTGGTAAATTAGTGATCTTTCCTTTGACTGTGTTTCCAAGAGTCATGATTCTCCACATCTCTGAACTAGCTTCTCCAAGTAAATTGGTCTATTTTGTTTGCCTTGTACCGATGCCTACAAAGGAATAGGTTAAATGATTGACTCAACCCACCCTCAGATGCTGGACTGGATCCACACAGATTGAGGAAGGGATAGTTCCACAAAGGAAGGGCTGTTGAGAAAGCAATGACAAGATACATACTGCAACAGGTCATACTGTCTTCTGTGCTCCTCCAACACTACCTGAATAATAGCTACTTGGATAATAAGTAACATTTGTCGGGTGCTTGCTATTTGCCTGGTACTCTGCTAAATGCTTTCCATGGACCATCTTATTTAGCACTAACAGCAATTGGAGATCTAGGTGATATCATATAATAGATAATATTATATAAACAGGTAGTTGTGCACAGAGAAGTAAATTGCTCATAACCCCACAGCTGGTATGTAATCAAGATGAATCCAGGCCAGCTGGATTTCCCACAGGAAATCACAGAAATCACAGAAGCTGATGCATGGGTCATAGATGAGAGGAAGCTTGCTGAGGGATCCTCATAAGCAGGAGAGGCTACCTTATCCTCTTACTAAGTGAGCCCATAAAAATAGCTCTCTTCTCCGGTTAAAGTCATTTCCTGACTTCAAGAGTCATACTGTACAAGGTGGAGGAGATTTAGTGATCTTGTAACTAGTTCTTGAAATTGCTTCCAATTGTGAAGTTCTTTTTTTTTTAAAAACAAGTTTTACCTTGAGGTTCACGGATCATACACAAATGACAGAAATCAACTACACTTCAATTTAAAAAAAAAAGAGTACCTCTTCACTCTCATGACAATGCTTATACTCCTTTATTGTGGCTTTCAGGCTTTTGGTAATCTGACTCAACCTGTATTCCAACTTCCTCACTTGGCACTTCCACTTCTTCCCTCTTGATTTCAAGTCCAGTTACAGTGAAATATAGGCACATATACATCAATCATAATCCTAGGATAATTACGTGGTCTCATCATTAGTCTAAACGTGTGCTAAGCCACTTCAGTTGCGACCAACTCTTTGTGACTCTATGGACGGTACCTCTCCAGGCTCCTCTGCCTGGGATTTCCCAGGCAGAAACACTGGAGTGGGTTACCGCTTCCTTCTCCAGGGGATCTTCCTGACCCAGGGGTCAAACCTGCATCTCCTCTGGCTCCTGCACTTCAGGCAGAATCTTTACGGCTGAGCCACCAGGGAATTTTTAAATTTTTTTGAGAGAGAGCATTTAAGTTCTACTTTTAACATTACAATATACACCTTTAAATGGTTTAAGTAATGTAATAAACGTTTGAAATCCTGAAATTCTTCTGTTAGTCTGAAGTGCCTTGCAACTATCACTGATGATAAGCTGCTCCCTCTTCCTGAAATTCTTTCTACCCCACCCCAATCCTCTCCAATGTCCTTCAGATCTAGACTTAAGAGAGTGCCTTTGACTCTCTCCTACCTTTCACACGGGGTAGGTTTCTTTTCCTAACACTCCCATAGAGTTTTGTCCTTTCCCTGTCACATCTTTTCACGATGTACTCTAGTGTTTGTTAACTTGATTATCTCCCTCTAGGAGGCACTAGCCTGTGAGCTTACTGAGGACAATGACTGCCTGACATTGCAGCTTGATACAAAGCAAGAATTCAATATATAGTTCAGAGACTGACAGTTTTTACTATTAAGACTGTAAACATTTTGGGGTATGTGGACCATACAGTATTGGTTCCATTTACTCAACTCTGTGATTGCCATGTGAAAACAGCCATAGACAGTAAGTAGACACGTGGGCATGGTCGTATTGCAATAAAAATTTATTTACAAAAGTGGAGGATGGGCTGGATGTGGTCCATGGGCTGATCGCCCCTCCACTATAATTGATGAGGAAAAGAACAAATGAAAATGAATGAGTGGGATTACATTTAACCAGAGAGGAATTACTGGCTACCACAAAGAGCCCTTTATCAGTAAACTTGGATTCTATTTTCTTTCTATTACTTAAAAGACTTGTGTCCTCTGTGGCCTCCAAGGCCTTGTCTTTAAAATAGCACCTCATAATACTGCTTCTGCTTAAAGATTTGAAACTATCAGTTCCTTACAGTTAAATCTATGTCTTATTTGTCTTCACTCCCTGAGCCCAGAATGTAGAATTCCTACATGCCTAGAGTATAAGAGATGACAAACACTGGTTGGAGTGAGGCAGGTGTTTGGTGAAGCAGGTAGTTGGACCATATAATAGAAAAAACCCTTAAAACTGGAAAAACTTGTCATCCAGCCAAATTGCCACTATGTAGATGGCCTTTTGGTTTAGACTTGGGTCTTTTGATTCCAAATGATGGAAAACTCAACAGAAATTGCCTGAAACCCCAAAGGGAATTTACTGGCACATTGGTGTGCCTTGTTTCAGGGGCTCAAGCCAAGTCAGAGATCCAGGGTTTCTTTTTCTGTCCACTTGCCTTCTGCCTGACTGGTTCTCTTACCAGGCAAGCTTCACCCGTTTGTAGCTTGATGACTGACATTGGCTTCAGGCTCATGTCCTCAGTTCAAAGCAGCTGCAAAGGCAGGATTGACTGCGTTAGCTGTTGCTGCCTAAGTGCATGGGTGCTCAGTAGTATCCAACTCTTTGCGACCCTGTGGACTGTAGCCTGCCAGGTCCTCTCTTCATGGAGCTTTTCAGCAAGAATACTGGAGTGGGCTGCCATTGCCTCCTCTTGGAATATTCCAGACCCAGAGATGGAACCTGCTTCTCTTGCCTCCTGCGTTGCAGGCAGATTCTTTACCACTAGCGCCACCTGGGAAGCCCCTTAGCTATTGCTAGTAATGAGTATTTGACTCACTTGCTGTAAGGAGAGATGCTGTGAGGATCAGTGCTCTACAAACAAACATCCAGAGAAGTAAAGACATGGCAGGTCAAGTGGAGTTCTCTAATGTTCCTAGTTTTGGAGTCTCCCATGTTCATACTGGTTTAATAAATTCATAAATTATGTTGGTCATAAAGAGAGGTACATCTTCTGAAGTAATCAGCTTCTTCCAGGGAGTTACCTATAAATTACATACAATACTTCCAAGCCAGCCTAGAGAGCTGAGAGGCTAGGGAAAAGAAATTGGCTTATATGGAGAAATGGTGTCTTTCTGGATGTGAACAAGCTTTCTGTAAACTCAGATTCACTTATTTCTCAAGCACTTTCTAAGAGAAAAATATGAAAATAGTGGCATGTTCACCACAAAATTCTCAGCTCATTTCTGGGATATTATTTGAGAATATTAAAATTGAAGAATTATGTCACAGATTACATTTTTAATGAACTTTGAAGGAATACTATACAATTGATAAAGTGACTGATATTTTCAGATCTTTCTATCATTTCTTTTGCTCTGAATTTTCTCAAAACCATATCTTTGTCAAGTTACAAATTAGGATCATGTTAAAAAATTTGAACATGAACCAACATAGAGTATCTGAAAATATTCAATTTGTTTTACATGACAAGGATTAATTTGTTTCAAATTATGCTTATCTGTAGTAATATTAAATGCTACATTATATTTTCTAACCTAAAGTAGGAAGCAATAGTTTACCTTACTTAAAGAAATGTTTTGAAGCATATTTGATAACTTCGAAGTTAAAAGAAAAGCTCAAAAAGTCTGCAGAAATGTAGGAGCTGGATTATCTCTGGGAAGCTCAGTCTAAAACCTTAAACCTTATTTTCTGGGTACTGAATCTGGAAAATTCAGCTCTTCAAATTTAAATATGTCAAAGAGGGAATTAATTGGGTAATATTAGATGAATGACTTTTCACCCCTTGCTAAGCTAAGAGTGTCGGTAAGATAGACAAACATAGTAGGACCTGCATGGGATAGAAGTGAGAATGTTCTTTAGAAGAGAGGGATTTTAAAAGACATAATTAAATACAGAGATATACCATATTCATGCACTGGAAATTTTAATATTATTGTAATGCTATTTCTGCATTTCTCCACAAGCTGATCTGTGGTTTTAATGCAATCAAAATCAAAATGACAGAGGACTTTTTGTTGTTTGTTGTTGTTGTTTATTTATGGAAATTGACACATATCTGAAATCTATATGAAATACAAGTAAGAAAAGCCAAAACAATCTAGAAAAAGAAGAATGTTGAAGAGCTCATACTACCTAATTTAGTATAAGCTACAGAATCAAGACAGTATACTATTCATATAGTATACTATTAGCAAAAGAACTGACATGTTGAATGTTAGCACAAAATAGTAAATCCATAAAAGGACTCAAGCATATATAGCCAG
Source organism: Neotragus pygmaeus (assembly GCA_006410875.1). Classification (NCBI taxonomy): domain Eukaryota; kingdom Metazoa; phylum Chordata; class Mammalia; order Artiodactyla; family Bovidae; genus Neotragus; species Neotragus pygmaeus. The sequence continues at coordinate 70,746 of SJYV01003209.1, forward strand.
CACACATATAGACTCAGTTGACTTTTGATAAGGTTGTCAAGGCAGTTTGAATGGGGAAAAGAAATCTTTTTTTTCTACAAATGGTGCTGAAAAAACCTTTTTTTTTTTTTTAAAGAAATTGTCTCCACCTCATACCACACAGGAAATTAATTTAAAATATATCAGAGGCTAAAAATTAAAACCTTAAACTACTTAACTTCTAAAAGAAAATAATTTAGGATTATTATAATCTTTTTAAACTCTAAAAGCTCTTTCCTTTTCTCTGATTTTTCCTATATGTGTGCTTTCTCCCTTCCTTCTCTTTTTTCTTAGAAGATACTAGCTTTTTGTTTGTTTGTTTGTTTTCTGTTTGTCTGTTTTCTTCTGCTCTGTCTGTTGTCTTTATATCTTTTTCACACTGTATACTCTCCTGATCTCAGAGATCCTCAGTCCTCCATTCATATCTCAAAGTGATGGCCTAAACACTAGTAGGAGGGGTGCATACATGACTGAGACTCTTAATCTGATGACTTTATTGAAAGGAAGTATATTGTTGTGGGGAGTCACAAATCTCAGTATCTTTGAGTGTTTTATTTGGGTCATTCAGTTTTCTCAGAGATTACACCCCCTAGGTTCCTGGGAGTGGTGTGGGTAAAGGATTCCACAGTTTATTGAGCATTCAATGGAAACATTTTCTCTGAATCCCTTTGTTTCCATCCCTTCCTCACTGTTTCTGACTTCTCTGAGTCCAGAGCCTCACTCAAGATCTGCATTTTCATGCATACTTCGGTGTGAGAAATTTGAAAATTTAAGGCTCATTTGGTTGGTTACTATCAAATGAAAAAAAAATTTTTTTAATCTAAAACATTTGTGCATCTTTAAATTCCCTCTCTAGGTATAGATAGGAGTTAGCCACTGCGGGTGCATTGCCCTAAAGGTCACAGATCAAAGGAGTGTGCAGTGATTAAGATCAAGGGCTTTGGCATCAGAAAATCCTGGTTCAGCTCTGTTTCTACATTTTTGCTGTGAATATCTTTACTTGGTTCCCTTAAGCTTCAGTTTTCTCAAGCTTCAGTTCCCTCATCTGTTAAATGGGAAAAATAATTATATTAATTTCTTAGGGTTGTGAGAATTAAATAATACATTTATATCACATAGCAGAGAGCCTGACATAAAGTTAAGCCTTCAATGACTAATGATGATGAGATAACTGTTTAAGAAAACACATCTGGTTGATGAACACTGATTTGGTTCCTCCTCTGATTCTGTGGTCCTGGATATGTTGTTGAATCCATAGAGTCCAGAAGAGCCATAAATATCACCTAGCTCAAGCCCTGAAATCTGGTCCATGAATTGTCTTGTGTGCTCTTCCCCATCAAGTGGTTTCACTAAAGTGGTAGAATTGGGCTCAGACCTTGGCTTGTTTGTTACCTGAGCCTGTCTGGTAACTATCACCATATGCTTCCTCTATGGTGGAAAGAACCTCTTCTTTCCTTGCCCAATAAACTCTAATGGAATTTTTGGCTTATGGGATGTTTGATGGCAGCCCCGCTTTTATTTCTCCATTATCAGGGCAAGGAGGCCAAGGGGCTGGGTAAAGGGGAATCCAGAATGAGAGTAGAGCCAAATCCCTGCCTAATTCCCCTTTGGCTCCATGAGGAGTCTGTGTGTAAACTACTGCCAGCAGGGAGAGTTAATTGCATTCGAGTGTAAATTGCACAGTAGCCAGGAGGACCATGGCTGATGCATGGTTTACGAGCAAGCATACACACAGCATAGGTGCTCATGTATGTGTGGGAAACCCCCTACAGGCATGGACAGCAGTGTCCATGCATGCCCACACCATCACTCCACGTGTCTGCACACACACTAATGGACAGGAGGAAAGTGCTCAGCACATTTGGTCATACATCTCATATTGAGGGAGGCCATTCAGGAGAAAGAAAGGGAAGATTATGAGGCAGAAAGAGAAATGAAACCTAGAAGTTCTGCCCTGTCAGCATTAACTGGAGTGTAAGAAATGGAATTTGGATGGACAGACAAACTCCTGACATCTGCCAACAGCTAAAATGTTCAAAAGGCTTCTAATTCTCTAGCTGGTGATTGAAGTTGGGTGGGTATACCTGAGTAAGAGTTCTCAGTCTTTCCAACCAGGAGTCCCAGGAGGCTTGGCACTCTGTGATGAATTTCCATGGCTGATCTGTAAAGCCAAAGTCCATGCATTTCTGCATCCACTCAGCTTCTCTTCTTGGAGGGTCTCTCCCTTTATTTGTGATACAGGGTTTATCCCAAGACTGGTTTGGATGTTTTAGGATGGGGGATATTCATGTTCACAGCAGAAATGATAATTGGAGACACAGAGATATGGGGTCAGATAACATGGGAAAAAGAAATGGCCTTTGCAGGTGTTGATAACACTGTCAGAACAAGGGGAATTTGTTCTGCTAAGGCAATGGCAACCCACTCCAGTACTCTTGCCTGGAAAATCCCATGGATGGAGGAGCCTGGTAGGCTGCAGTCCATGGGGTCACTAAGAGTTGGGCACGACTGAGCGACTTCACTTTCACTTTTCACTTTCCTGCATTGGAGAAGGAAATGGCAACCCACTCCAGTGTTCTTGCCTGGAGAATCCCAGGGACGGGGGAGCCTGATGGGCTGCCGTCTATGGGGTCGCACAGAGTCGGACACGACTGAAGCGACTTAGCAGCAGCAACAAGAGCTCTTATTATAATTCTTATTTTTCTCTTTATTTTAGGAGTTTTTGTTTGCTTCTTGGTTCGTTTTATTTTACTGGGGGTCAGGCATCAAGGTGAAGTTTACCTTATCTGCACATCATTTCCAGGCTTTGGAGGATGCAAATGTACATACTCAGTGTGGACCAGAATAGACCTTCACAAGCTCATTCTATAGGATGAGATGCTCTGAAATGAGCTGCAGTCACATCTTGGTTATTATCTTTTGACACTGACATCTATGGCCCTTCCAGATAAGAAAGGAGGAACATGGATAGGACCAGTTTTAATAATCCATGACTCTAGGACTACACAGTATCTAATGTCCTTTGCAGTGTTAATAGTTCATAATTTCTGCACATGAATCTTTCAGATGTGCTGCATGAGAAAACACCTGTATGCCAAAACACAAGCCCTTGTCCTGCTGCTCTTTGTACCTTTCTGTCCTCTATAACTCCATGCATCCTCAGGTCTCCATGTAAGTCAGGCTTTTCTGGTCCACCTATAGATGCCAAACTGGTCTAAGTGTGTCTACTGTGTGTCGACTGTGCTCCCTGGAGATCCCCCATTAGAGAACTTGTCACCCGGAGGTAAGTATTCATTGAACTGCCTCTCTCCCCAGATACCCTGTGGTAGTGAATGGAATGAAAGCAGTTCCTGTCACTTTCTCATTTTTTCCCCTGGTCTATATATTCTCCTGTGGGTTGGAGGTGTGGGGAAAGGTTTGGTGATGGTTGGACACTGACTGAGCAGGCTTCTCCAACCCTCCTTGAAGAAGGCTGTGCCTGGTGGCTAATCCGTTTGCTTTTCTTTTGTGCCTTTTCTGAAGGTAGTGACTGCTTGGGCTTATCAAGGATAAGAGCTAAATGTGCTCTTAAAAGCTGCAAAATCAAACCCTTCACTAGGTAGATGATGAAATTGAGACCCAGACTGGGGAAAGGCCTTGGTTAAGTTCACTAGCTAGAGAAGGAACCCAGCTGGCCCCAGAACCCAGGTTGTACCCACCATGCTGGGTAATTCCTCAAAAGAGAAATTGATTTATCACCATTGATTCCTGCACTCCAGGATAATTTTGCAGCTGAAAAGAACAGTTTCTTTCCTATTTCTAAATTCTGATATGCTTGGTTATTTGTACTAATAGCTTATCTGTTTCATGTAGCATTTAATACTCTACCTCATGTGAACCTGAGAACTATTTCTGAGGCGAACATGATCTCTCCCCTTTGCCACATAATGAGGTCAGGATTTTTGTGGCTTTCCTCGAGAGAACACAAAAGCAGTAACTGGCAGAATGCAGTTTTCATTGTAAGCGTAACGGTTTTTTTCTGCCACACTTGCTTCCTTTTTTAACGTTAATTTTTAATCAAATGAATAATACAGAAACACCCTTGGTAAAACAATTAAAGTGTTATAAAGCTAAAATCCTCTTTGACTACTACCCTCAAGCCCAGTCTTTTTCCTCTGATGAAGGAGATGCTGACACAGTGAGTTGAGTGTATGTCCCGTCAGGCACTTTTCTATACACTTACTTTTACGTGTCCGTGCCGCAAATCCTGCAAACTAGTTTATTTTTCTTTTAATGGTTTTGTATTTTAGGTGATGTTTTGAAGTCTCCCTCTCTATGTGATGTTTTGAAGTCTCCTGTTTTCAATAAGGCTTGGCGTTTTCACGCCAATGGATACAAACCTGTCTAATTCTCTTATCCTTGTACATGCGGTTCCTTGGAAGAACTGTGCCATAGGTAAGCATTCCCCATATACACATACTCATTCCATTCCCACATAAATGACACTGCTGGTAACATTAGCAAATAGGTTTCCTTGTGCGTGTGTGCTTTTCTAGAAAAGATAACAAACTATAAAATTGCTCTGGCTTAGCTAGGTCATGTGCATGTCAATTAACCAAAACTGCCAAATTGCCCCAGAGTGTGGCTGTACTAATTCATACCCCATTTCCCTCTAGGAGGCCAAGTCATTTCTTAGACCTCTGTCAGGCCAATACTTGCTATATCAATGTTCAAATTTTTTTCCAATCTAATAGGTGAAATTTACTGGCTGCTTGTTTTTCCTTATCTATGAATGGAACTTAAATAGATATCCCTCCAAAGAAGATACACAAAAGACAATAAACAGATGAGAATAGGATCAATATCATTAGCCATCAGTTCAGGTCAGTTCAGTTGCTCAGTCATGTCCGACTCTTTGTGACCCCATGAATTGCAGCACGCCCGGCCTCCCTGTCCATCACCATCTTCCGGAGTTCACCCAAACTCACGTCCATCGAGTCGGTGATGCCATCCAGCCATCTCATCCTCTGCTGTCCCCTTTTCCTCCTGCCCCCAATACCCCCCAGCATCAGAGTGTTTTCCAATGAGTCAACTCTTCGCATGAGGTGGCCAAAGTACTGGAATTTCAGCTTTAGCATCATTCCTTCCAAAGAACACCAAGGGCTGGTCTCCTTTAGAATGGACTGGTTGGATCTCCTTGCAGTCCAAGGGACTCTCAAGAGTCTTCTCCAACATCACAGTTCAAAAGCATTAATTCTTCGGCACTCAGCCTTCTTCACAGTCCAACTCTTGCATCCATTCATGACCACAGGAAAAACCATAGCCTTGACTAGACGGACCTTTTTTGACAAAGTAATGTCTCTGCTTTTCAATATGCTGTCTAGGTTGGTCATAACTTTTCTTCCAAGGAGTAAGCATCTTTTAATTTCATGGCTGCAGTCACCATCCACAGTGATTTTGGAGCCAAATAAAAGTCTGACACTGTTTCCACTGTTTCCTCATCTGTTTGCCATGAAGTGATGGGACCAGATCCCATGATCCTCATTTTCTGAATGTTGAGCTTTAAGCAAACTTTTTCGCTCTCCTCTTTCACTTTCATCAAGAGGCTTTTTAGTTCCTCTTTACTTTATGCCATAAGGGTGGTGTCATCTGCATATCTGAGGTTATTGAGATTTCTACCGGCAATCTTGATTCCAGCTTGTGCTTCTTCCAGTCCAGCATGTCTCATGATGTACTCTGCATATAGGTTAAATAAGCAGGGTGACAATATACAGCCTCGACATACTCCTTTTCCTATTTGGAACTAGTCTGTTGTTCCATGTCCAGTTCGAACTGTTGCTTCCTGACCTGCATATAGGTTTCTCAAGAGGCAGGTCAGATGGTCTGGTATTCCCATCTCTTTCAGAATTTTCCACAGTGAAATACAAATCAAAACCAAGAGCTATCACTTCACACGTACTAGAATGGCTATTTTTTTCTTTAAGGAAAGTAGTAAGTGTTGATGAGGATGTAGAACAACTGAAACCCTTGTACATTGGTGGTGGGAATATAAAATGGTGCACCCACTGAGGAAAATTGCATGGTAGTTCCTCAAAAAGCTAAACATGGGATATCCTACGACCTGGCAATTTCATCTTTGGTGTAAAACTCCAAAATTCTTAAGCAGGGACTTTAACAGATACTGTATACCAGTGTTCATTGCAGCATTATCCACAATACCCAAACAGTGAGAAAAAACCCAAGTGTTATTCAACAGATGAATGGATAAATAAAACATGCTGTACATAAAAAGCAATGTTATTCATTCACGCATGAAACTTAAAACATTACACTATATGAAATAAGCCATATGTAAAAGGAAAATAGCATATGATTTCACTTATATGAAATATCTAGAATAGGCAAATTCAGAGAGACAGAAAGTAGAATGGTGGTTGCCAGGGGCTGAGGGAAGGGGGAATGGGGAGTTATTGCCTAACAATTACCAAGTTTCTGTTTGGGATGATGAAAAGAGTTTGGAAATAGATAATGTACATATCATTATACAACACTGTGAATGTAATTATACCATTGAATTATACATTAACATGGATGAAATGGCAAATTTTATGATATATATATGTTATGGCATTTTAAAAAAAGTTAGAATCCAGGTAGAAACCAGAGCATTTTTCATAGAGTCTTCATCATTTGGTGGAGGTGGAAAGCCCCCACCATAAACTAAGATATACAAGGTGGATTTAAAATTCAAATAGAAAATAGCCCAGTTAATATTAACATAAACATTCAATGCATTGTCTACATTGCACATTCCTGTTCTAAAATGTTCTAAAATCATGATTCAGGTTCAAAATGGTGCCCTTACCATGGTCCAGGATTCTCCATCATACTGGAAATCCAAAGAGGTGACTGGTACCAAAGACATAAATGAGAGGCAGGAAAGGACAGCAGATGATAACCATCAGCAGATGTACTGAAGCCACAGAGTGCCAGCATCACCTTAGAGTAATTTATGATGAAAAACAGAATGAAACCAAAAGCCAAATCTCAGAGGTGTTCAAGAAAATTGGCTGTGAACCAGGAGTGATAGCTGAGAGGAAGAACCACAGACAAAGTGGGTAGTGCCCTGGAGTTGACCATGGTAGACCACAGAAGAGCAAAGTCAGGGCCAAGCACCCGGCCCAGAGATAAACAAAGGCAAAGCAGGGTCAGAGTTCAGAAGAGGCCGGTGACGCAGAGGGGTCAGGAGTTGGGATGGGTAATAGGAGAGCTATGGAACATGGGCGTCTCAGCCACCCTAGATTGTCTGTTGCCCCCTGCTTCAGAACTCCACCTGCTGCTGCTGCTAAGTAGCTTCAGTCATGTTCAACTCTGTGCAACCCCATAGACGGCAGCCCACCAGGCTTCCCTGTCCCTGGGATTCTTCAGGCAAGAACACTGGAGTGAGTTGTCATTTCCTTCTCCAGTGCATGAAAGTGAAAAGTGAAAGTGAAGTCACTGCAGAACTCCACTTAGGAAGGTTATGAAAAATACAAGTAACAGGACCTAATTCCATATTCATACACTTAGCATCTCCTGGAGGTTAGAACCAGGTATATGCATTTTTAATATGTTCCCAGATGGTTCTGAGGCTCCTTAGAGTATGAGAAATGTAGATAAGGGGACATTCCCACAGCTTCTCAGTTAGACCACCAGTCCCTAGGTTTAACTTTAGCCCACAGGATCAATCTTCATTGGGGGCATGCAGGTGCTGCCAGCAAGTTTTGATAAACAGACTCTGAGCTTGTAGGGCTGGAGAGAGCTATGACAGCAGCGCCTACTAGCGCCTACTAGTGCATGGAGCACCCACCCTGTGCCATGCTTTCCTGGCATTGCTACATTTAATGCTTACTTATGAGGAGAGTCCCATGGTCAGTCCTAATTTATAGATGATTTATAGCATATAGATGATGAAGCAAAGCAGTGTATCCTGGGCCTCCTGGCCAGGCTAGAGCAGCTTCAGGTTCTGAGCCAGTTTGATGCATACACCGAGGTGTTACAAAATGTTTCAGACACCGATTTTAAAAGCTGGGGGAAGAAAAAGGTGGGAGGTCAAAGAGGAGGTTGCAGTATTAGTTGATGGTGAGTCTTTGGTTAATGGAAAAAAATGTTTTTCACAGCAAGCCCAGGGCATTAATGAGGAAGCAAGACTCTGCTGTCTTTTCTTGATCCTCCAGCCAGAGGTATTATCAGGTTACATAATCTCTCTCTCTCTCTCTCTTTTTTAATCTCAGTGAAGAAGGGTCTGAGATTAAGTTTGGGAAGAGATTGAAAACCAAAGTTCAGAGGAATAGATTAAAATGATGCAGAGGCATCCTGAATCACGAGGGAAAAAAATGACAGGACTTTGTTGATGGTGCTGCTGAAGGAAGATAAGATGCTGAAGGCATCTCAGAGGGAAAGGGGGGCCTGGGTTGGGAAAGAGAACAGAGCAGAAGGAAGAGATAACCCAGTGGAGAGCAGAGATAAGAGGCAGGGTGAGGCAAGGCCAGGGAGGAAGACCAGACTGGATTTTCAAGTCTGGAGTCTGTCCAGGACTCTGCCTTTCTCTTTCTTGTTTGTCTCTCAGAATATATCTTAAAAGGGAGGAAGGAGGCCATATTTGTAGTATATTTGTACTATACATTAAAGGTTCAATTCTGATACCCAGTATCTGTCCCTGAAAACGTAGCCACATTTGCTGGTAAATCTAAACTCTCATCTCTTCAAGACCATGAGACCCAGGACCTGAGACCCTCTGGCATCATGTCCTTTACATGACACCCTACTCCCATTTCCGGTAAATTTGGAAAACAACATTGGCCACAGAACTGGAAAAGATCAGTTTTCATACCACTCCTAAAGAAGGGCAATGCCAAAGGATGTTCAAACTACCACACATTTGCACTAATTTCACATGCTAGCAAGGTAATATTCAAAATCCTCCAAGCTTGGCTGCAACAGTACATGAACGGAGAAGTTCCAGATGTTCAAGCTGGATTTAGAAAAGGCAGAGAAACAGGAGATCAAATTGCCAACATCCACTGGATCACAGAAAAGCAAGCGAATTCCAGAAAAACATCTACTTCTCCTTCATTGGTTACACCAAAGCTTTTGACTGTGTGGATCACAACAAACTGGAAAATTCTTAAAGTGATGGGAATACCAGACCACCTGACCTGCCTCCTGAGNCTGTGGACCAAAGGCAGAATATGTTCTTGGTCATTGTGAGCCATGTTTTGTATTAATATGGGATTCCCTGGTGGCTCAGACAGTAAAGAATCTGCCTGTCAATGCAGGAGACAGGGGTTTCTATCCCTGGATTGGGAAGATCCCCTGAAAAAGGAAATGACAACCCACTCCAGTATTCTAGCCTGAGAAATAACAGAGGGGCTTGGCAGGCTACAGTCCATGGGGTCTCAAAGAGTCATACATGACTGAGCAACTAACACTTGTATTAATATGAAGTTGAGTTGATTCATCAAGACGTGTCCATGCTGTGTAGGATAATGAATGAGTAGAAAAGCTGATGAAATTGTGAGCTCATGGGGGGTTGCTTCTGAAATTTATCATTTGATAGAGCACTGGATTGGCACCTAGCAGATCTGAGATCTAGGACCAGCTTTGCTGTGTGACTTTGGAGAGGTCACTTGGCCACTTTGGGCTTTCCTCTGTTCTGAAATGAGTCAGTTGAAAGACTTGTGCTATGAATTATTTTTATTACAATGATTTTGAGGTCGCATGACAACTTTGAAAATAATTCCAGTCTTGCAGTTCTTCATCTGTGGTGTTATTCCTCATTCCAGTCATAATTGCATGGCTTTTCTGTCTTTATTGCTTTCTCTTTGTTACTCTTTATTACTTTCTCTCTTCCAAAGTAAGAGAAGGAAAGGTAAAAATAATAATAAAGATGAAAAGGAATAGTTTTCGAAATAGTAAAATGCAAAACTTTTTACTTTGTTATTATGGGTCACAGTCAATTCAAATTGGGCCCAAAGGTGTTTTGGATTAAAATTTCTCTAATGTCCTCATAAATGTTTGTGATTTTATTCATTTAAATTTTTGGTGTCCCTTATATTTCAGCAAGCAAATAAAATCTTAAACTGCAGGCAGTAAGCAATCAAAAAGAGCCCATAGAACTTGGGGTTTATGTTTCTATTTTAATTTAGTGCTAATTCTGACTTTATGTTCCTGTTGAGTAGTGAGACAAANAGATGGGGAAACAATGGAAACAGTGGCAGACTTTCCTTTCTTGGGCTCCAAAATCACTGCAGATGGTGACTGCAGCCATGAAATTGTGAGGACCAGATGGTTGGATGACATCACCGACTGAATGGACATGAGTTTGAGCAAGCTCTGGGAGATGGTGACAGACAAGGAAGCCTGGTGTGCTGCAGCCCAATGATGCCTCAAAGGGTTGGACACTACTGAGCAACTGAATAGCAACAACTACAACAACAACCACAACCACAACCCATTTCCAGATTGGTTTCAGACAGAAGTAGGCAGGAGAGAACACCTGATTTTACTGAGGTTATTAGGGGGAGACCTATGACTCCCAGCTGACTATCCTTCCCACCTCACACACTAGCATAATCCCTTGGAGGTCACCCCAGCACTTTGTGTGCCTGGAGGAGCCAGAGCACAGCACAGAACCTTCAGCTTTGGAGCTGCTCCACAGCTTGAGTCCCAGCTTGACTGCAGACAAGTTACTCTCTATATCTGAGCTCCCATTTCCTCATTTCTCAAACAGGGATAAGACTGGAAGCTCCCTCACAGAGAGATTGATATGGTGAAACAAATTAATGCACGTACAGTGCTTAGGGCAGTGCCTGGCACACAGAAGTGCTCAAGTCGTGTTCACCTGACTGCTGGCCCTGTTAGTAGGTCCAAGTGCAAAGCTGGGTACACATGGCAGGCACCCCATGAAGATGATATTAACCCCCTGGATTGAGGATGCTTGTTTCTAGTTCTATCTCACTCAACATAGAGGGAACCAGGGGTGTCACTGGAACTCTCTGTGTTTTCCTTTATCTCCTTTATAAAATGGAGCTATGCCCTTCCTCCAGAGAAGGCAATGGCACCCCACTCCAGTACTCTTGCCTAGAAAATCTCATGGACAGAGGAGCTTGGTAGGCTGCAGTCCATGGGGTCACAANTTTCCTTTATCTCCTTTATAAAATGGAGCTATGCCCTTCCTCCAGAGAAGGCAATGGCACCCCACTCCAGTACTCTTGCCTAGAAAATCTCATGGACAGAGGAGCTTGGTAGGCTGCAGTCCATGGGGTCACAAAGAGTTGGACACGACTGAGCAACTTCAGTTTCACTTTTCACTTTCATGCATTGGAGAAGGAAATGGCAACCCATTCCAATGTTCTTGCCTGGAGAATCCCAGGGACGGGGCAGCCTGGTGGGCTGAACGTCTATGGGGTCGCACAGAGTCGGACACAACCTATGCGACTTAACAGCAGCAGCAGCAGCAGCAGCAGCATGCCCTTCCTCTGACACAGACTTCTGTGTGTTTAAAAATGCTTAGGAAACATGAGAGCATAGAAATACAGAAGTGGTCATTCCATTCTATCACTGCACTATTACCAAGCTGACCACCGACTACTGAGCTTATCAAACTTCCTGTAGCTAAGAATTATTAGTTGCTATAACTTGCCTTCACCTTCTAAGGTGGAATGTTTCCTCCTCCTTGCATTGAACTGGATCCTGGCATCAAAGGCAGAGGGGCACTGAAGCGTGCAGGCAGAATTCCAAACTTTCATTCTTTTTTCTCTCATCATTCTTTTTCCTTTTCAGGTACATTAGAAGTGATTCAAGTCTCTATATTCTGCATTTAGCCTAATAAAGACAGAAATGGCTTTATAGACTATAAGCTGTCTGGAAACGAGGACTAGGTCTGTCTAGCTCATTCTTAGACCCCAGTACACAAGAGGGCCCTTGACACATAGGAGACATCCAGCATACTTTTGTCAGATGAATGAATGTGGTTGAAATCAAGATTGTTTACCCAACAGCCATTCCCAGTTTCTTCCATACAGACTAATCCTAAGTTTTGGCTGAATGGCAATGTGCACAGCCTGTAATGATTCTTGTAAAATAGTTCCAGACAGCTCAGTCCCCCATGCTAAAGGGTGGGTCTGTGACCCAATGAAATGAATGGGTAGTGAAATATGTGGGTAAGTCTTCTGGTTGATTCTAGGAAATATTTCTCTTTTGGATAAAAGGTAAGTATCATATTAGGGGGAAAGTCCCATTTCCCATATTCTTTTTCCTTCCTGCTTGGGATGCTTTTGTGGATGGGTATACTAGAGCTGTGGCAGCCATCTTGGGACCAAGGAAAGTCAGAGAGACTCTAACACCTCATTGTCAACTAAAGAACGTCACTCCCCATCTGGCTCAACGAGGACTGAGTAACTTCTCCAGCTTCTGTCCTTTAGCATATCCAAAGGAAGTTCAGGGTGGAGATCAGGAATGAGGCGCTCTGTGTCTGGGGAAAAGGGCAGAACAGGCCTTCAGGTGGATACTTTCAGGAGAAAAATATTTTGAACCAGGATTCTTGCATTTCCACATGCTTAGAAAAGCACTAAAACCATTAACTAAGGAATCTGTTCCATGTGACTAGCAGTGACCTTCTGCAGAGAGATGTGCTTGGCTGACAAACTCCTTCACCAAATTCACATATACGTGGGGACTCCCATTATGTTTTGGTACCAGAGGGCATGGATTGCCCTTTGACCAAGCTCCTTGTTCTGCGCAAAGGTTTCCACTGAACCCTCCCTCCACGTTTGTCTTATCTTAGTGCCATCTCCTCATGGCCCCTCTCATATCTGTGAACTACCTTATCCCCCCAGACATTCCTTCTCTGTTGATCTTTGCAGTTTTCTCATTATCACTTTCCACAGACCAAATATTATATCTTGGTTTTTAATTACTTTGATGGGTCTCATCCACAGCAGTTGGGACATTGAAGTCATTACCTTGTCTTCTCAGATCTTCCTGAGCAATCTTATTGATCATTTCTTGGAGCAAAGTCACGTAGGGGTACTAGACCCATGTAAACTTGTGATTTAGCCAGGAGTTATCCTGATTAATTAGCAACATTGCTTTCTGGTGCAAAGCTGCCCTGCCTGTAGACTGTGCTGTGCTTAGTCGCTCAGTTGTGTCCAGCTCTTTGCAGTTCCATGGACTGCAGTCTGCCAGGCTCATCTGTCCATGGAGATTCTCCAGGCAAGAAGACTGGAGTGGGTTGCCATGCCCTCCTCCAGGCCCCTATAGACCAGTGCTTTGTAAACATGGCTACATAGCAGAATTGCCTGAGGTGTTTTCTTCTTTTTGTTTTAAAACATTTTTATTTATTTATTATTTTAATTTTACTTTACAATACTCTATTGGCTTTGCCATACATCGACATGAATCCACCACAGGTGTACACAAGCTCCCAATCCTGAATCCCCCTCCCACCTCCCACCCCACAACGTCTCTCTGGATCATCCCCGTACACCAGCCCCAAGCATCCTGCATCCTGCATCGAACATAGACTGGCGCCTCGTTTCTTACATAATAGTATATATGTTTCAATGCCATTCTCCCAAATCATCCCACCCTCTCCTACTCCCTCAGAGGCCAAAAGTCCGTTCTCTATGTCTGTGTCTCTTTTGTTGTCTCATATACAGGGTCATCATTACTATCTTTCTAAATTCCAAATATATGTGTCAGTATACTGTATTGGTGTTTTTCTGTCTGGCTTACTTCACTCTGTAGAATAGGCTCCAGTTTCATCCATCTCATTAGAACTGATTCAAATTTATTCTTTTTAATGGCAGAGTAATACTCCATTAAACTCCTGAAGCCCAGGTCTCCTCCATGTCAATTAAACCAAGAGAGCAGAGGGAAATCCAGCTTCAGGATTTTTTTAAGTTCCCCACAAGATTCCAGTGTACAGTCACATTTGAATATCAGTGCTTTAAACAAGTACTTCTTGATCTTTAATGTGCATGTTAAACAAGTGCACAAATCTGCTCTTGTTTAAATGCAGATTCTGAGGGTCTGGGATGCCACTGATATTCTGCATTCCTGGCGAGCTCCAAGGTGATGACAACAGTTGTCTGAGGCCCACATTTTGCAGAGAAAAGGTCTTGAATCTAGATTTAGTAGTCTATTCTAAGGCTGGATCTGAAATTAAATTCCCCTTAGGTCCAATTGCAAAGTCACAGGCAAAAAGAAAATATATTGCCTGCAATAAAGCCAAGAGCAGGGGCACTGAATTGAAAAAGTCAGAAGAGTGTTGTTGATCTCCAATTTAGTTATGGACTTCTGTTGACAAATTAGCCCACTTTATGGGGGACTGAGGGAGGTTTTCAAATGCCAGGATTTTGAGTTTTAAAACTGGAACAAGTTGGTCACCATAGATAGAGGCAGTATCCCAAAGAGCAACAGCCAAGTTTTGCACTTCACCATCTGATTCCTCTTTCTGGGAGCAGGAGGGAGTCCAATAGGGTCAAGTGTTTGCTAGGAAAGACAGCTTAAGGCAAAGAAATGAGAGTTGCAGGCCCAACAAGAACTTAAGGAATGCGACTTCAAAAGAGTAAAAATCACGCAGATCCAGTTGGAATTAGAAAATTTCAAGGACAGTATTATCACATGGCCATAGAGATAAGTCTGGGGTACATGGTTTAGGTTTCTGCTCTAGCATTCCTTTCCTGTGTTTTCTGGGGTAACTTATTCCCCATCTCTGGGCCTCAACTTCAGGAGCTAAGAAATGGGTGTTGAGTCGAAGGATGTGAAGGGTCTTTCCTGCTCCCATACCCCCTAGCTCCTGATGCACCATGGATAATACTACCACTGCAGAAGTACATCTTTACAGTGCAATTAGAAAATGAACCTTCTGATTTGGGAGCAACCATCTCCAGGGCTCCCCAGGCACCTCCACAATGGCATTAGCATTTATCATATTCAGGAACACTTCCCTTTTCTGGTCTCTGATGTTCAGAGAGCCAAGAACTCATAATGCTTTTTTTCCTTAAGACTGTAACATGTATACAAATCTAAATGAAACTCTATCTCAGATACAACCTTTTGGTTACAAGTGGCTTCCTCTTTCTGCTCTTGCCTCCACATCAGGGAACCCACTTCTCAACACTTTTTCTTTAAGTGGACAAAGAGTTTCCCCAGCCATCCATGGCAGGATTCCTATTAACCTTTCATTAAGCTTGCTAACAGCTGGCTTCAGCTCTTTATAACTTAGTTCAATACATTCCCATTTCAATAGGTCCCACCTGGCTTCATTAAGATTACTGCCAGCTTATCCACTAGCAGCTTCCTCCACAAATACAAATAGACTGAGTAAATAATATGGGAGCAGGGGAAGACTAAGGTATAAAGGGATTGGCATTGGAAAACCAGGGCTTCCCCTGAGGCTCAGTGGTAAAGAATCTGCCTGCCAATGCAGGACCTGGGCTCTGTCCCTGGGTCTGGAAGATCTCCTGCAGAAGAATATGGCATCCCAGTCGAGTATTCTTGCCTGGGAAAACCCATGGACAATGGTGCCTGGCAGGCTACAGTCCATGGGGCCACAAGAGTCGACAGGCTTTAGCAACTAAACCACCACCACAGGGAAGTGATTCTCTCTTCTGGGTCCCCAACACAGTGGATACTAGGGAGTTGTTTATGCTGCTGCTGCTGCTAAGTCGTTTCAGTCATGTCCGACTCTGTGCGACCCCATAGACAGCAGCCAACTAGGCTCCTCTGTTCCTAGAATTCTCCAGGCAAGAATACTGGAGTGTGTTGCCATTTCCTTCTCCAATATGTGAAAGTGAAAAGTGAAAGTGAAATCGCTCAGTTGTGCCCGACTCTCAACGACCCCATGGACTGCAGCCCACCAGGCTCCTCCAAGGGAGTTGCTTGTAGATGCTACCAATTCATCCTGATGGCACAGAGAGGGAAAGAGGAGCCAGTACCCCAACCGCCTGCTCTGATCAAGGAGTCTCAGGGTAAGAATTCTGGATGTATTCATTCTTTATCTTGTGACTCCCACCCTCCACCCCCTAGACCTTTGAATTTCACACTGGCTGCCTTGTTCCAGTTCGTGGCCATCCGGTTGGAGGATGTTATTTACTAAGTGTGGTGTGAGTGCCTGTAAGTGGACACACAACATTCCATGTCAGTTTAGGCCACTTCACTCCCACATCTTCATTCCTCCATATCAGCTGCCTGGCCTCTGAGTTCCCCACTGCAGCCTGGGGCAGAGCCCAAGGGTGTTTCCTCTAAGTCCTCTTGAGTGGAAAACAGGAGACAGGAATCTCCTATCTGCATTGGAAGATTCCTCTGCCACCGCGTGGAGGACAAGCTGGGGAGGGAAAGGAGCTAAGTTGGTGAGTGTAGTTAGAAGCTACCCTAAGAATCCAGCAGAAAGTAATGCTAGCTTGACTGAGGGCTGATGACTCCACTGGGACCTTGGGCACCAGTTGCTGGAAACTCTGCCCCTACCCCTGACTCCACGTCCATGGCCACGCCAATCATCATGGGGCCCTGGTTATAGAAGAGTCTTTTCTCAAAATCTCCACCCTCCTCTTAGGGATTATACGCAGCCAGAGTTCTCAAACTCTAAGACTCATCTTAATCACTTGTTAAAGTACAGATCACTGGGCTCCAGCTTGGGGTTTTTGAGTCAGTAGGTATGGATGGGCTTCTCAGGTGATTCAGTGGTAAAGAACCTGCCTGCAAATGCAGAAGAGACATAAGAGACATGGGTTCAATCCCTGGGTCGGGAAGATCCCCTAAAGGAGGGTATGACAACCCACTCCATTCTTGTCTGGAGAATCCCATGGGTAGAGGAGCCTAGCTGGCTACAGTCATAGGGTCACAAAGAGTTGGACATGACTAAAGTGACTTAGGAAGCAAGCAAGGTGTGAGGTGGGGACAAGAATGTGTGCCTAACAAGTTCCATGTGATGTTCAGGCTGCTGGTCTAAAGTGCCCTGTTTGAGAACCACAGCGACAGCAGTGGTTCTCAGCCCTGGTTACATGTTAGAACCACTTGGAGCATCAAAAATAAACAAAATAAAATCAAATGCCCCGGCTACACTCAGACCAGTTACAAAAGAATCTCCTAAAGGGTGGGACACAGGAATTGACATTAAAAAAAAAATTCTCCAGGGGATTACAGTGTTCAGCTAAGGTTGAGGGCTACTAGGCTGGAGGCTACTAGGAGGTTATTACTAGTTGTAAAACACTATGACTATGCATTTAAGTGCTTATAGATCTCACCAAGGCATTTCAGAAACATACTTGGTAAAGACTGAAGATGGCCTCTTGCAAAGATACCCACTGACCTGAGATGCTCCGTTTAGGGGGTGTGATATTTGCTGTCATCTTTTCTACTCGGACCCAAGTCGGTGGTGGTGCTGGTGGAGGTGTGGGAAGGTGGGTAGGGAGCATGAGCTAAGTTAGGGTGTGGTGTCTCACTAACCCACAAAATATTGAAACCTGACCATTTGTACAAGGTCATCTAGTCTCACCCCATTTTCCAGATGGGGACACTGAAGCCCTGTACCTGATTCTAGAGCCATAACACCCCCCCCTCCCCGCCCCCATCCCCAGGTTCTAAGTCTGAACTGAGCCTGCTGGTCATTTCCAGTATTTTGAGTTCACATCGAGCGGAAAGCCAAGCCAAATAAAGAAGCATCCCGTGCGCTGCCAGTTATTCCCTCCACTTGGTCTAACCCTGCCCTCATCTTGGCACCAGGCGAGTGAGGCAGGAGCTTGCTGCCCTGGGCAGCGGGTTCTCCAAGTGCTCGGGTGAGAGGGGGTGCTTTGATTAACTGCTCTATTTGTGTGAACTAACAATGGAGGGACCTAGAGGCTGTTGTGGATGGGTCATAAAACTGGTATTCTTTTCCCTCTCTTAAAGTAATGTCAAGAGAGTCACAGGATAAAGCACGGCTACCTGGGAAGACTGTGCCCCTGTTTCTTGAGTGTGTCTGCTGCCCCAAATGTACCAGGAAGTATTTCTGGCAAATTTGTCTCAGCCCCAGCTGACTTTCCACATTTCTTCCTAGCCAGAGGCCTCTCACTGAGGTGCACATTCTTTCAGTCAACGACTGCTTGTTTTAACCTCTCTCCATGGTTCCTCATGCTACTGGCTCTGAAAGTATTCAGTTCCCAAGGACTGTACTTAGAGAAACTGATCTGGACTGCTTCACAGTCATAACCACAGCCGGCTCTCTATGAACATCCACATCATTCACCTTAGTGTACTCTGATGAACTCTTAGCTATTTCCAAAATTAAATTTCTCAAGCAAGAATTAAGATGTGACAAAATATGAATAGAAAAGTAATAAAAAATCGGGACCTTTTAGAGGTCAGTCAAAATGATGGTGTGATTCTCTGTTGTTTCATTCATTATTGAGGACAGTCAATAACCCAGGGATGCTCACACCATATCCAGAGTGAGGTACTGAATTCTTAATGCTGGACATAAACAGAGATATAAAAGCAATATAAAGCAAAGTTAACAGGGGTAAGGAAGGGACCATAAGTCATGTCCAATAAACAATGCAGTTTGGAGAAACTTGAGGTTCTCCTCTAGGTACCAGAAGCACTGCTACCAGGTGGTAGAGAGTTGAGACCTGTTCTGTGTAATCCCAGAATTCAAACGGGACCAACAGGCAGATGCTATCTGGACACAGACCTTGTTTTAAATATTTCTAAGTCTCAGAAGTGCCCTGAGATTGAATAGACTTCCTTAGGTGTGGTAGTGAGTCCACCATCACTAATGGCATTCGAATATACTGTGGAAGATAACTCAGCAGTGATGCTACACAGATTAAACCATAAGACAGACAAAGTTTAGTCTCTAAAGTAACTTTCACTTGTGAAAATAAAGCATAACTGGATTAGGGACACCAATATGATAGGTAGGTGTTTGTTTTTTAAACAAAAACTTCTAAGATATATTTTGATGGTTCACATGCCATATCCTCATCATCAATCCTAAGAAAAAGAGGTACATTACAGTGTGAAAAGACCATCTTTATCCTCACTTCCACTGAGGACATTTATTTAACCTTCTCCAACATTGTCTAGCCTGTAAAGAGAGAAGAGAGCCTGCTGATGAGAACACCAAGACCAGTAACCAGTGGATGCTGCTAAATTACAAAATGACCAAGGGCCGTTTGAGTTAAAATGGCTCAGAGTCCATCCAGTCCAAGCCTCTTATTTCACAGATGGCAAAACTGAGGCCACAGGAGATAAAGGGCATTTGCCAATCTAGTGTAATAAGGGAATTTAAAGTTTCTGTATTAACAAAACATAAATCCATGATCTTAATGTGTCTCTTTACCAGGAGGATCTCCAAGTATGACTTTGACAAGTTACCTTGCTAACCCTCAATTTCCCTACTTATTCATATTTACTTGCTGTTAGATACGGTGTTATCGGTCAGTTATTAAGAAAGCAAGGTCTTTATCACAGTTTATACCAAATCCTTTCATTTCTTTTCTAAAAAGCTATGGAGGAGAACAGGTATGCAAAATCCCTTTCCAGAGAGTTTTCAAATTATTTTTAAAAAAATTCAAAACAAAAAATCTGCTACCATTGCCTAATTTGGTAGAGGAATTAAAACCCAGGAATGATACCGTACATGTTTTTTCATTGTCCATACCGTTAATGCTCCTTCAATGAACTTCAGTTTAACAATGACCTTTTGAAGTGAGTCACCCAGAGTTGTTCAAATAACGGGTCGAATGGCATATCACCGTCCTTCTTTTGTGTGTCATACTTCTGTCAATAGAACCTGCCACTATATTTGCATTTTGGGCAAATACCACAGTGTTAACCAAGACGGGGTAATGTAAGCTGAATCCCCACATCTTTTTTTTTTTTTTTTTTTTTTATCTCTAAGGCCACCTTTCCAACTCTGTATTTAATCAGAATGCAAGCCCCAGGCATTAAACCACTGAGTAGTGCTTAATCATTTGTACCAGCTTGTACAGTCATCACAGCAATCAGTCATGCAAGATGAATCACCTCATGTGTTTATGGAAACAATTGGTTTTAATGAATTTCCCTGAAAAGACAAGTCCATATTGGAAGCAGAGCAGCTGTGCTTATGTCAACGAAATCCTGGGGGATGTACAGAGCAACCTTATGAAGAGAAGTGGTCCAAAGATGGGAACCTAGGAACTGGATTTGGCAGAGAAAGCCACTCCTTTCCAAGATCAGACCATTGCTTCTTTTGGCCCATAGTTGCTGCCCACCAATCACAAAGTTGTCTCAGTATTACAGACAGTGGTGGTAAGCTGCTTTGTGTAGCTGCAGGGTCTTAGTTCCCTGACCAGGGATTGAACCTGTGTCACCTGCAACGGGAGTGCAAGTCTTAACCACTGTACCGTCAGGGAACATTCTTGATCAATTTGAATTCAAGTACTCACTCGGGTTTTAGAACACTTCCTTTTCACATGTACCCAGAATTTCCCAAACTGTAACATGCATTTGTATTGAGGATTAATGGCAAATTTCCACTATGCTCCAAATTTCCCTCTATAATATTCACTAGGGACAAGTGTGGAGACACACAAGTTTCACTATTGTTGTTCAAACAGGCTGAGATGATGGTTGCTAGTAGTCAGAACTGCTCACTTACTACCAGCTTCTGTTGGTGACTACAGAACAATTTTTTCCCCCATTTTTAAAGCACCATTTCACATGTTCAGAGATGTGGAGTGATTTGCCTAAGATCACACAGCAGTGCAGAGAGAGCTGGGACTTACCCACAGGTTTCAGGAATATGATTAAACTGTGTCCATGATATCCTGGGCTTCCCCAGTGGTGTGCTGCTACTGCTGCTAAGTCGCTTCACTCTGTGTGACCCCATAGACGGCAGCCCACCAGGCTCCCCCGTCCATGGGATTTTCCAAGCAAGAGTGCTGGAGTGGAGTGCCATAACAAATCAGCCTGTTAATGCCAGAGTTGAAAGACCCTGGGATTCAATTCCCAAATCAAAAAGATCCGCTGGAGTAGGCAATGGCAACCTACTACAGTATTCTTGTTTGGAAAATCCTAAGGACAGTGAAGCCTGGCTGGCTGCTCTTCATGGGGCCAAGATGGAGTTTTCAGTGGATAAACTCAGGGGGGAATGCAAGAACCACCTGAAATTATATATGTGTGTGTATTATACACACATATATATGTACATATACATATATACATAAACATATATATACTATATATGTATATAGTGTGTATGTATCCACACTTTTTTCTGTGGAAAAAGTCTAAAACTTCTGTTAGATCCTCTAAGATTTCTGCAAAGCCCCAAATAAGGAACCATAATTCAAACACAAACAACAGGAACAACCACAGTTAAAATTCTCATAGGTTTCCTACCCCCAGGTAAAGGCAGTCTGTTAGGGAAATACAAACTCTTGTCCCTCTAAGTAGCTGGGAATTCAGATCATTCTGTCGAGCCTGAGGATTAATTTCATTTCTCACTTGGCCACAGGAATGCGTGGAAGGTCCCAAATTGCTCCTTGTAGTCCTAGCTTCTGTCTGGGGTCCAGACCCTGAAGACAGCACGAGGAGACCCATCTCACTAAGTCATTTCCTAAATAAAATCCAGTGACATGAGATTAAATCCCTTAGGATTATGCCTTAGCCTCACTCTTACAGGGCTTCCCTGGTGGCTCAGACAGTAAAGCATCTGCCTGCAATGTGGGAGACCTGCGTTTGATTCCTGGGTTGGGAAGATCCCTGGAGAAGGAAATGGCAATCCACTCCAGCACTCTTGCCTGGAAAATCCCATGGATGGAGGAGCCTGATAGGCGACAGTCTATGGGGTCGCAAAGAGTTGGACACGACTGAGTGTATTTCCTTTCCTTTTCATTTCCTTTCACTCTTACTGCCTCAATAACATCCCAAATCTTTTTTTGTCTAGTCCTTTCCCCTCCCAGTCTTCTGTAGGTGGAGGTTAAAAGACCTCAGCTGGCAAGTGTAAGACTCATGGTTATGTACCAGCTCCACCATTGTATGCTTTGTTTTTTTTTTTTTTAATTTTAGAATCTCAGGTTCTTGTTCTAGCCTTTTGTAAATCTATTTCCTCAAAATATACAATGGAGATGATCATACATGTTTCACAGGGCTGTGACTTAGGAAATGCATGAGGACAGTGCCTGCTTCATAATTCCTGGTGGTGAGTCAGAGCCCTCAGGCAGGACTCCCATCCCCTCTCCTCACTGCATCTCTGTTGATCTTCCTACTCACGTACCTTCATTCTCAGGCCAGGCTGGCTGGGGAGCAAGAGGCCACATCTACCAGCTCCCAGCTGAGATGGTTCCTTCCAAGTTCAGTTCAGTCACTCAGTCGTGTCTCACTCTTTGCAGCCCCATGGACTGCAGCACACCAGGCCTACCTGTTCATCACCAACTCCCTTGGAGCTTACTCAAACTCATGCCCATTGAGTCGGTGATGCCATCCAACCATCTCATCCTCTGTCATTCCCTTCTCCTCCCACTTTCAATCTTTCCCAGCATCAGGCTAATTTCCAATGAGTCAGCTCTTCACATTAGGTGGCCGAAGTATTGGAGTTTCAGCTTCAGCCTCAGTCCTTCCAATAAATATTCAGCACTGATTTCCTTTAGGATGGACTGGTTGGATCTCCTTGCTGTTCAAGGGACTCTCAAGAGTCTCCTCCATCACAGTTCAAAAACATCAATTCTTCGGTGCTCAGCTTTCTTTACAGTCCAACTCTCATATCCATACATGACTACTGGAAAAACCATAGCTTTGGCTAGAGCTTCCTTCCAAGTACAGAGACATTTTTTTGGCTTTATGGCTTTTTGTTTGTTTGTTTTTACTGCTGATCACATCAGGGGAAAAATCAGTGATGAGTGGCAAACTTACTTTCATTTAGGGAAGTGAAAAAACCTTTTTAGAAAACATCATGGTAGTCATTCTTGACTCACTATTAGAATAAACTTGAGGTTCTGAAAGGTTTTCACTGACTCTTTTTTGCATGGCTCTACAGAACTCTCAGTTACAGGTTTTGTTTCTCTGGGTGGATATCTTTAATCTTCTGATACCCCTCAGTTTTTTTGGTAATATTCAGATCACTCAATCTAGAGGGCCTATACTCTATAATTTGATCTTCCCAGGTAGTGTTAGTGGTAAGAACCTGCCTGCAGGAGATAGTAAGAGAGGCAGGTTCAATCCCTGGGTCAGGAACATCCCCTGGAGTGGGAAATGCCAATCCTACTCCAGTATTCTTGCATGGAGAATCCCATGGACGAAGTCCATAGGGTCTCACAGATTTGGACAGGACCAAAGCAAGTTAGCACACAGGCAGATACCACTCTATAATTTAGGCTCAGAAATGAAGTTTTGCTTGAAAAAGAGCTCTGGTCAAGTGTGCCATGCAAGGCCTTCCTGATTTGTATTATTTATTTTATAAGACATCTCCAAGTATGGATCTCCTGCTTCAGTGCCCTCCTCTGCTTTGAAGGTGTTTGGTCTGCAGACATCATCTGAAGAAACCCTACATAGGCTGGCAAATCCTCACCTCCACTCTGTGGCTGCCTAAATGGAGCTCAGAGATGTGGAGTGGCTTTCCCAAGATCACACAGCAAAGCAGAGGGAGAGCTGAGACTCATACTCATGTTTCAGAGGCTTTAAGTTTGAGTCTATGGACTCCTGGGGGTGGTGGTGTCAGTGGGAAACTGATGCTAAATTGAGGCTCAGAAAAGGCCACTGAGTTGAGAGAGGGCTTGCAGTGAGTTAGGGAGATTGCTGATCAGAGGCCAGTTCTCTTATTCCACATAGTTAACCTTTGTCCCAGGACTAGCAGCCTCTCTCTCTCAACAGAGCTCCCTGAGGGCAGATTTTCTTATTTGCTCCTCAAATATCAGGCTTCAGTTTTTCTCAGACCCAAGGTAGCTCATATGCTCATCAACAGCAAGAAGTCCAGGCGGTAAATCATTCCAAATCNGCTCCCTGAGGGCAGATTTTCTTATTTGCTCCTCAAATATCAGGCTTCAGTTTTTCTCAGACCCAAGGTGGCTCATATGCTCATCAACAGCAAGAAGTCCAGGCAGTAAATCATTCCAAATCCCACACACTCAAATACGCATGAGGACTTGGCTGTCCACCGAGGAAAACTGGAAAACAGTGAAACCTGCTCTGGTAATCATCAAATTTCCTTTCTTTGTGATTGTTCATTTCAGTTCAGTTCAGTTCAGTCGCTCAGTCGTGTCCGACTCTTTGCGACCCCATGAATCGCAACACGTCGGGCCTCCCTGTGAGGCCAGTGATGGTTACAGTAGTTTTTTCTTTGTCCCAGGGTTGGACGGTTGGGGAGGTGGGGGGGTGGTGGCAATGGGAGACTTTTAGGAGCAGTTGTTCTCTTGCTGTGTCTTTCTGTTTTACAAAACCAGCCCAAGCTTCACGGTCCAGAGCAAGCTGGTTTTTCCCAGCAAATCGAAGGATTCTCAGAGGGAAAAGTGGTTGGAGATGAGATTTTTATATCTTTATCTTGGCATTTCATTTGGATACATGGAAATAGGTTGCATGATACTTGGTAAAGACCTTTCAAATCTATGATTCATTAAACAGGGCTTAACTGGTTGCTTCTCTGTGCAGGGCCCAGACATACCAAAGTGAGGAAGTCTTGACGTCTGTCCTTAAAGGGGTTGGAGACAGGCTTGTGTACAGCAAACAACCATCCTGTAGGATTTACTTTGGGGTAGAGTTATGGAAAGGTGCCCTGGGGACCCAAAAAAGGGGGAGAAGGATTCTAAGTGGGAAAGGAGGGCCAGGATGTTTCTCTCAGAGATCCTTGAATTGATTCTTCATGGATGAGAACATTTCATTGAGCAGAAAGAACAAATAGGGAGAACAGCCTGAGTAGAAATAAAGGGATGGATAAGAGTGTAAAATCTTTGGTGATTGATTAAGAGCCTGGTTTAATCTAATGGTGACTAGAGAGCTAGGAGTGGTCTCGGTTCTTAAAGGACTTCATTGATAGGCTGAAGAATTTAGATTTCATTCCAGGGTCTTAAGGAACCACTCATGTGTTTGGATTAGGGAATGGTATTTTCAGCTCTGTTTTAGGAAAAATTGCTCCTGTAAAGTCTATGCAAGCTATGTTGGAGGGGAGAGGATGGTAAGCAATCTGCCTGCAATGCGGGGACCCGGGTTGGAACCCTGGGTCGAGAAGATCCCCTGGAGAAGGGAATGGCTACCCACTCCAGTATTCTTGCTGGCAGAATTCTATGGACAGAGGAGCCTGGTGGGCTTCAGCCTATGGAGTCCCAAGGAGTTGGACAAGACTAAGTGACTAACACTTTCACTTTCCACAAGCCTCTATGCAGAGAGGCTCCCCAGGAGGTTCCTGCTGTAATTCAGACAGGAGAGGAGTGTCTCGGCTAGAGTGATACCAGCGGTAACAGCAGAGATGGGACAGAGTCAGAGCCATTTAGGACTTGGCATTGTGAGGACTTGGCTGGAGTAAGAGGGAAGGATGACTGAGTCTCTGTACTTGGGAGATTAGTTGATGTGATGGGTTCACTGGTAAAGGAACCCCAGGAGAAAAAGTGAAAATCATTTGGATGATCTTGAGTTTGAAGTGCTCCTGGATGACGTTTAGCAGGCAGTTGGAAATGTGGGCTGAGTGGACTTAGGGATGCCTAAGTGGGGATTGGTGTCTGATGATTGGCACCTCCCTCTGATCAAATAATCATTACTATGATGATACAGTGTAAGTGTTGAATAGGGACTTGCCACTATACCAAAGCTTTCATAGTTATTATCTCCTAGGGGAGAGTTCTGGGCTATCTATGTAATTGTGGGAGTCACTGATAATAAAAAAACAATTACTGAGTGCTTTTGATAGGAAAGGGCTGAGCTTGATGCTTTTGAGGGCATTATCTTATTGTGAGGTCTCATCAAAACATTTGAGGAAGATTCTATTATTACATTCATAATAAAAGAGAAGAAACTGAGGTTTGCAGAAATTAAGACATTTGCCAGAGTTAGAAAGATGACGTTTCAAAGTGAACTCTCTTGATTGTACTGAGACCTGAAATAAGTTTTCCATACTGCCAGTCCAGTCCTGGACACACCATATGGGGTAAAAACTCTCTCTCCTGCATGTAGGAGGAGTTTGTGATGGACGACTCAAAGAATAAAGAAGGTGGTCTTCTCCCCTCCGCTCGCTTCCTTTGATTATAAAAATGTCACCCACTAAGTACTTGGTGCAGGACAACACTCATCTGTCAGCTTGTCAGAGTCTCACAAGTGTCCTATTCTTACAAATCAGTTCTTATTTATCCCTTTTCAGCCTCTGGCTGAATTCTTTCTGTGCTATTTAGAGAACTGGAGCTCCTCAGAGCTCCCGGATTGCCACCTAGTGGTTTCAACTGGCAACCACAACTGACAGTAGATAAGGTTGATGATGGGTCCTAGTAGGGCCAAGGGACAACAGAGTCCAAAAGTTCTGGGAAGGACACTCTATCCATGGCTGCCAGTATTAAGCAGGCCGATCACCCCTGAATGATTTGGGACTCTGATTGGGTACCTAGGTACAGACTATAGAAATGATGATTGGATGTGTAAAGACAGGGAACCAGGGAAACAGTGGCAATCAACACGGGTTTCCACAGAAAGGTAATATGGATATTTGGAGATGTAAAAGGGATCTTACGGTTGGCACATGTGACAAGGGGTGTGATATGTTAAGAGGAAGAAATTTTACCTTTTGGGCTGCTTCTGACAGGATTTGGCAATCTATACTCATCTTCCTAATTCTGAGAGTTTTCTTCTACGTTCTGTGTGTATCCCTGCTAAAACTCAAGTCTGTAAACTTACATTTTTAAATTAATGCAGACATATTTTTAGCATCATCAGCCTTAAGTATAATACTTTATTGTACCTGTGTTTTCTAAAAGTTAGTAGGTTAACTTTATATTTGTTATAAAATTTGTCAGCAATAAAATTAACCCCTTATTGTTAGACTTTTGCCAGTCTGATGTCCTTGAAGCATGACTATTGTCTGCTCCTAAATGAGAAAAATTAAGATAGATTTTTAAAAAGCTGTAAATTAAACAGTCAGCAATGTGGGAAATCCAAGATGACCATTTGGCTTTTCCCGGCTCCCTGGCAAACCCCATTCTTCATTTAATGGGTTAAAGCCTTTTTTGGCTACAAGACTGGTATCCTCACAGTGAAAACAGAGTGATTAAAAATGTGTTTTTCACTTGAAGTATACTTTTGACTAGTTTTAGTAACCAAGGTACCTACCTTATTGGAAAAATTATATAGGCCTATGTGATCAATCTGGCAGTCTTATTTTATGAACGGATTAATCTTAATTTGGCTATATTTGATAAAAATGAGAGTAATTTTAGAGAAAAAGATTGTTTTAATAGGTATAAAATTTAGTTTTGCTACTTGAGGTATGTATCTACTGTCTAAAACTTACTTTTCAAATAGTTCTTTGTTACTATGTTATATTATTATAAAGCTTAAATGAGTTACTAAGAAGGTATTCTAAGCTTCTTTCTGAAGCTGGTCACTGATTTTAAGCTTATTTCTGAAGCTGGTTTTTGGATTGAGACTAGATGCCCATAATGTATTACCAGGGGATTATGCATACATTTAGAGGACTATGTCCAACCTAGATGAAAGGCCTCTTATCAGTTTTCTTAAGTATATGATGTACAAGAAAACTGATGGGAATCATCTTCCAAGACTTAAGGTCCTGCCGGCCTGTTAAGTCGTTTCAGTCGTGTCCCACTCTGTGCAATCCTGGGGACCATAGCCCACCAGGCTCCTCTGTCCATGGGGATTCTCCAGGCAAGAATACTGGTGTGGGTTGCCATGCCTTGCAGGCAGATTCTTTACCAGCTGAGCCACCAGGGAAGCCCAAGACTTAAGGTACTTCCTCCTAATTACTTGAAGTGCCCAGCAGAGGATTTCCTGAGCCCTGATGTCAGTCTTCCCCTCCCTCCAACCCTTATAAGTGCTGATCCTTTATGTTCAATTTTCAGGAGGACCAGTGTCTACTCACTGTCAACACCACTGGGACACCTTCTCTACTACTTCTTAGGCAGTAACACCTGCTTGGGAGACTACTTTGGAAGGAACAACATCTAAACTTGTAAGTACAAATCTTGATTAAATTACACAGGGGATTTTGACATGGGAGGGAAACTTGGATAGTTAACTACTGCTTAGGTGTACCCTGCTGCTGCAACAGGAGCTGTCTCACAGGCAGGAGCACTTGCTCTAGCAGAGGCTATTATCCCAGGGGAAAACACACCCAACCCTGAGGAACGACCTCCACTATCAGGAGCTCCTAGGTACCCCAAGTCACCCAAGGGACCCAATCCCAGCCTAGCTGCCTGAGAGCATACCAGAGTATGTTAGCAGCCAACGGCTCCTATGGTTCTTCCTCTGGGAGAACTTTCTCATAAAATCGAGAAACAAACGTGTTTTCTTTGATGTCTAATCTAAGTCTGGCAGAGGATAAATTGAGAGGTTTTTCTGAGGACTCTGAAATTTTCACAAAGAAGCTTATCTGGGGGGATTTACAGATTTTATGCCACCGCTACCTCCTAAGAAAGAACAGCATACAGTACTGGCAGCCAGAGCCCACGCTGACCGAGTGGNCTGCAGACGTGGACTATGGGGTTCCTCTGGAGGCTCCCCAGGGGAGTCAGGTCTGATCATGGGTGGAGACGTGCACCTCCGCTTTCCTCCCGAACTGTAGCTGCAGGGTCAGATGTCCTGTCGAGGTGACACAGTTCTCAATGGGAAGCCCCTCGAGGCTTTCCTGCAGGGTTGAAACACGTGCCACAGAGGTGTGAGCCAACCTTAGGTGTGACTGTTTGGGTGGCTCAAGGCCATCACTGGGTTCCTCGGAGTGGACAGAGACAGCTGGGGGGCTCGTGGAACAAGTGGCGCAACACCCGAGTTCCGCTGGACACTCCTGTGGAGGTCACCTCCGCTTGAGGTGCGACGGGACTGTCGGCAGTCCACCCCTGAAGAAGCATGGAAAGGAATACTGATTTCGTGCAGAGCAGGGGCACACGGGGTCCCTCTCGAGGTGTGGGGGCCCCTCGATGTGTCTCTCGAGTGGAGACGTGTATGTCGGGCCATTCTGGAGTGACTGCAAGCGTGTGAAGGACACCGTCGAGGTTCGTGAGGGATGGGGGTGTCTTCCCGTGAGGTGTCGCAGAAGACAAGGGCCTCATCCCGCCTGGAGGGGAGATCCTCCCGATTTTTCTCGAGTTGCGGCNCTGCTCCTTCCCACTTAATGCCGTAGAAACCTGAAAGTTACAGATCCTTTCTTCACATTGTTTTGGTCTTTCTATGTGTAATGCTTTTCTTTACCATGGATGCTTTTTTTTAATGCCTGAGTGACCCCTTTTCTCCTTGGCGACATTTGTCAGATGCCTTCTCTTCTAGAAAATTTCTCTGACCTCCCTCCTAGCTTACATTAACTGTCCCTCCCATTGTACCTAATGCAAAACCTCCTTCTTTAGAGCATTCCATATTATATCCATTCATTCAACAACAATTTCTCAAACACTTACTCTGTGTCAGGTACTGTTTTAGACGCTAAGAATATATTGACAAAACACATAAAAATCATTGCCTCGATGAAGTTTCCAATAAACAAAATAAGTAAATATATATGATGCTAAATGGTATAAGTACAATATAGAGGGATAGGTTATAAAGAATTTTCAGAGAGCGGTTTATAGGGGTTATAATCTTAAATGGAATGGTGAGAGAAGGCCCCTTCCACCTCATATTCGAGTCCAGACTAGAGAAAAAGTCATGTGGGGAGATAGCTGTCTGTGGAGTTCCTGTACTTTTGCCTGCCTGTGGGCAAGGTACTATCTGTCCTGTTTTTCTACACAAAAATGTCAAGGATGTTTACTGAACAACCTTGATAGGTAGAGATAGTGTCTTTTCTTCAGAGCCTAGGGAAAAGTTGCTTTCTGTCAGGTATATTAAAGATATCTTTCTTTGGGAGAAAGGGCAGTTTTGTTTGCATTTTATTATAGTAAGATTTGGGTTATAAGGCTTGGGGTTCCTCTTCTTCACGGTACTCGATGTGTGCAGGCGTTACAGGCCCTCTTCATGTTGCAGGAGAGAATTAGGGGTTGGAGAATCAGCACAAACACAGGCACTTGGACCACTGCTATTGCTGTGAGTAACAAAGTCCTTTTTCTCTAACACCAGAGGCGTGTGTCTTCTGCCAGCAGAGCTGAGGCTATGGTAGGCTGATTTGTTGGCTTGCAAGTAGTGGAAGGTCTCATACTTCACAGTTCTTGACAGTGAAATGCAGATATCTGGAAGAAGAGCATTCAAGACACAGGGACCAGCAAGTGCAAAGGCCCTGAGGCACCTGCTGTGTGTGGTATTACCTCTTAAATTCTCCAACTTTCCCAATAATGAAAAAATTCTTAAGGACAACCAATCTCATTCATTTGTGTAGCCCTAGCACCCAGTAAAATCGCTGGTGCCTAGCAAACGCTCAATAGATGCTAGCTGAAATTCACAGGATAAAAATTGTTGTTTCCAAATAAGGGTGTTTCTTAGACCAAAATCTAGGGATTTCAATTATTATTATTTCTTGTCATTTTTTCATTCAGAGAGGCATATAACGGAGCAGCAAGAGAGTTTGGATCATCAACCTGAATTTCCAGACCAACTTTACTGCTTACTGGCCTATAACCCTGGGTCAATTATTTCACTTTCAAGCCTCAGTTTTCCTGCGTATGAAATCATACTCACCTTCTCTGTTTTGAAGATTAAAAGATAGAACATAGAAAACACACTAAGAGTGCAAAAAATGTTATGTTGTTTGCCATAGATGGCATCCTACCTTTGGGAGGGTCTCGATTACTTATATCTATTACTGTTATTCTTTCATGGCTAGCTCCCATTTTGAAGGGGAATGGGAAATCTGATGACTTTTAAAATCAACAAGAGGAGTATGGAAACCAGGGAGGCTCTGTGTCCCAGGATCCATGCCCTTAATTCTTACAGAAGTTAATGAGTGAGTGCTAATTTCTGCCCTTGAAGTTACTGATTCTGTTCTCCCGGGCTCCCTGAGTTCACAGATTCCATATATTTTGCAGCCAGTTATTATTTTGAATGGGAAGCCTGCCAGAAGCATTAGGCTGAGGATTTGTTGTTAACTTGGCCTCATTTCCACCTCAGAGCATGCAAAGGGGAATTGTGGTGGCTTGGAATCTCCATACCACATTTTTTGGAAATCTGACCAAGAATTCCTCAAAACCGTTTGACCTGGAGGTTTTCTGTGGTGAGAAGCTTGGCTCATGAGTACCAAGAGGTGGTCTCTCTCTGAAGTGGCTTTGTACCTTCCAAAATAGGGACAAGCAGTCAGTTTGATGAGGAATCTCGGTCCATTCTTCTTTAGCAGTCAAGGAAAAATATTGTAGTGCTACTCTTTGCCCTGAGTTAATGATTTATGGATTTTCCTAATTTCTAAAGATTCTTTGGTACAGCATTTCTTGGGTTTCTACTCTGGGTCCAGAGTGAGAGTTGTGCTTGACAGTGTGGCAATGAATAAGGCAGTCACAGTCCCTGATGGATGATTCTGCTGGAGAAGCCTGTAGGCTGCACTTTGAGAAACATGAAGATGGAGAAACCAGACCTATAAATGGGAAATGACAAGCCTGCACATTAAGGAGCTTATGAGGAGGAAACAACTAATGAGCAGGCATCCAGTCAGGTCATAAGCAAGGAGTACAGGGCAGTCTGGGGAGAAGCTTAAACTATCAGAGGGCTTTCATGGTGGTCTCTGGCCTTCTGGACAGTTGTGGCCCACTTACCAGTCTTTTTCTTGTTTTGTAGTTCAAATAGCCCTACAGTCAATAGTGTCCTTTCTGTAAGAATGGTTGAACTTGATCCTTAGAATTACATCAAGACAAAGGAGGGGGCAAAGAGTCTTAATAGAACGTGTAGATTTGAACTGCAGTGGGAAAGATCTGAAGCTAAGTTGGTTCTGAGTCTTGGGGATGGTCTCTCTCAGGCCGCAGGTTCTGTGTTCTCCACTCTTTTCTCTGCTCAGCTTTCTTAGCTCCTTCATAACGTTTGTGTCTTCATAGCTTCAGCTTGCAGACATCCGCATTTTTATTGAGTGCTTCTGCATAGCAGGTGCTTTACATGACTTTTCTCAAAAATGTTGATTATCACTGTTTACAAAGTACAGATGAAGAAACAGAAGCTTAAGAGAAGTTAAGAGATGACACAGATATTAATTACTGTCCTTGGGATCTGAACCCAGGTTTTCTGATTCTAAACTCCATGCTTTTAGCTACCATGATATATGGCCATATATGCACACATGCACACATACACATATATGGCTTTATATAAATTTTGTATGTATGTGTAAAAATGTTTATGTATAATTATATATATATATATGTATATGTATTTATAGTGATAGATTTCCTGTAATGTGTCTTATGGGATTCATGTCCCCTTTGACTTCTCATATCTTCAATTTCAACTACAAATTCTAACTGCTTGTTCCTCTTATTTTCCCTAAACTTTTTGAGAATGAAAATTTGCTTGACTTAGTTCATCTTTTTGCCATGCCTTGGGTGCTACAGATTGGCTACTTTGTTATAGGCCCACCCAATTCTAATCAGCTGCCCCCTACCCCCACTCCCTGGAAAAGTCAGCTGGTGCTGAGAGGAGTTGATGGTAGGGCATGAGTGCATGCTCAGTCACTTCAGTCATGTCCCACTCTGCAACCCCATGGACATAGCCTGCCAGGCTCCTCTGTCCACGGGATTTCCCAGGCATGAGTACTGGAGTGGGTTGCCACGCCTTCCTCAGGGATTGAACCTGTGTCTCCTGTGTCACAGGCAGATTCTTCACCCCTGAGCCACCTGGGAAGCCCTGATGGTGGAGCAGTTATACTTAAATGCAGTGGAGGCACTAAGGATTAGGATTGAGTTGTCCAAAAAGTTCGTTCAGATTTTCCCATACCATCTTATGAAAAATTCAAACCTTTGGGGCAACTCAATAGTCTATCATTAGACAACAAGCTTTAACTGGCCCATCATATACCAGGACCTTGACAACTTTCATAAGCTTTAAATGATAGTAGCTGGGCTATTAGCCTATTGAATTCTGAGATCTCTATAATGAGAAAGGCAGTGCTATGCAACTGCAAGGCCCTTGACACCTTACAGCATCTCGGGGAGATATCTGTGCTATAATTCAAACTGAATGCTGTGTTTTTGTACCTCATAAATCCATTAATGTAACACATTTGAACCACATGAAAATCTGCTCTAAGTGACCCATTCCCTAAAAAAACTGGTGTGGGAGGCTCATGGCTAAAATCTTTACTTTTAATTCCACTAATGTTATTAACTATACCATTTGTATTTTGCTTGTTCACAAGATTATTATTTCTTGTATTACCAAGTATATGACTGAGCCTTCAATGGAAATGATGACGAGACTTGAAGCAGTTGATCAAATATATAGTTCAATACATGATCAATGATTGTAATAGTGTAACTCTAGAAGGCAATGGCAACCCACTCCAGTACTCTTGCTTGGAAAATCCCATGGACAGAGGAGCCTGGTAGGCTGCAGTCCATGGGGTCACAGAGTCGGACACGACTGAGCGTCTTCAATTTCACTTTTCACTTTCATGCATTGGAGAAAGAAACAGCAACCCAGTCTAGTGTTCTTGCTTGGAGAATCCCCAGAATGATGGAGCCTCGTGGGCTTCCATCTATGGGGTCACACAGAGTCGGACACAACTGAAGCAACTTAGCAGCAGCATACCAGGATATATGTGTGTAAACATTCTCCCTAACACCAGGCTCCCTAACATCAGAGCCTGCCATTGAAGGCCCAGGTTTGCACACGTTAGTTGGGCAAATGACTATTTTTCTGAGATATTTGTTGGTGATACAGGAAAAGTCACATGGTCTTTCCTGGGTACTGAGACTCTACTGAGTGTAGACACTGAACTAAATGCTAGAGATCTGGGTAAGTTAGTTACCATCTTGGGCAGCAGCAGTTCATAAGGCTCATGGAGTTGGGGTGTCTGTAAAATGTGCATTCCAGGACCTAACCCACCTCCAGAGATTCTGCTTCACAGGTTTTGCAGTTTATTAAGAATGTCCTAAGGCTACAGGTGTTTGGTGGACCTAATGAGAACCAGCAAGGGGGAGAAAACATGACTTTCCAATTGATAATAAATGAGAAGAAATGAGAATTAGAGGGAATCAAAGGAAAAGCAATCAGTTCTGTGGAGTTTGGTGTCAGAGAAGGCTTCACAGAAGTGACAGCTCAGCTCAGTAGGGGTTTGTCAGGTATGGAGAAGGGGAGAGTTTCAATATCACCACAAAGGTGTTTTCTGGGGTTGGTGAAGATTTGAGGGGTAGAGTAGATTCCGGAAGTCCAGAAAGGTAGATAAGCCAGAGCACAGAGAGACTTGTTTATAGTGTTAAGTTTATTTCTCTGTGATGGGGCATCAGAAATGTCTAGGTTAGCAAGAGACAAGTTCAGATTTGACTTTTAGAAAGGTGATTTTGGATTCAGCATGGAGAATAGAAAGATGGGAGTGAGGGGGTCTCCATGGAGACCTGACAGGAGACTGTGGTAATAATTACAGATAAACTGTGATGTGAAGCTGAAGTCAACCAATGGGATATAGATGGAGAGCAGGGGATGGATGAGAGAGAGATGTGGGGAGTAAGGTATCTAGTTTGGGGTATGGGTGACATCCACCCAGATTTACAGTATGGTGTAGATTTAGGTGGAGAATAGCAGAAAGCAGGAATGAGTTTTAGTTCAAGTGTGTCTAGTAGAATGTGTTCATGATAAGTCACTTCAATTGTGTAAAACTCTTAGTGACCCCATGGACTGTAGCCCACCAGGCTCCTCTGTCCATGGGATTCTCCAGGCAAGAATACTGGAGTGGGTCGCCATGCCCTCCTCCAGGGGATCTTCCCATCCCAGGGATTGAACCTGTGTCTCTTATGTCTCCTGCATTGGCTGGTGGATTCTTTACCACTGGTGGCCACCGATATCTAGTAGAGAAGCTAGTAAGCAGTCAGAATTTTGGAAATCCCACTTAGAAGGGAGATTGAACTTTGTTTAGAAATTTGCAATACTCTGCTGTCTTGGTAATAATTGTAGGCATGGGTGTAACATGAGAGTTCTCAAAAAAAACCTCAAGTTAAAAAGGGGACATAGCATTAGAATCCCAAGAAATAACAACATATAAAAGCTGAGTAAAGATGGAGTAGCCATTTTGAAAGAGTTGCAGAAAGAGGATGATTTGTGGCAATTTTGATGACAGTACCTTGAATCTAAGACAAAAAATTAATCATTTATCATTTTTTTCTTTTTTTTTCCCTCTTCCACTTACCACAGGGATGAATATGTTTTGTATCACTGATTACCATATGCCACGGTGTAACAATAAAAGAAAAAAACAGTTATAGGATCTTCTTGATACCAAATGTCAATTCAATTCTGGAGATGGAAGACAATAGATAGATTTGTTTTAATCCCATCATTAATTCAAGAATCATTTTCACAGTACTTAGTGCTTGGTACTGAGCTAAATGTGGATGATGGAGAAGTGGATTGGTCCCTACCTTCAACAAGCTTACCTTACTTCCAGGAAGCATTATGTAAAACAAGCATTGTACGTTATAAGTGAGTTGTTCCAAGAAGCCTGTGTGCCTCTCAAGGGGGGATAGAATGGAGAGTGTCACAAATGAAAACATAGAGTATAGCAGAGAGAGCACTGATGGGGGAACTCAGAACCGAAAAAGAATCTTGAGGTGATATGGGCCAGGGAAAGCTTGCGTTTTTAATACAATACTGTGAAAGAAGTAAAACAGAAGGTTTTGCTGTTAAGTGAGGAGAGCACCAAATCCAGGTTCCAGTCCTGCTAAGGCCTCTGCTAGACAGCCTTCACCTTCTCGGGCATGACTCCAGCCTCTAGGAACCTGCAAGCAGGAACCTGGCTTGGAAGAATGGTGGCCTTACCACCCCCCACCCCCACCCCCCATCACAACCCTCATCTATTTGTTTCAGGTGCTTCCAACAAGTGATTTCTCAGACAGCCTAAGCCAGGAGTCAGGAGTAGGCAGGAAGAAAGTAAATTCCCTTCCCCCTGCTGCAGAGAATAGATGTCTGGAGTGAATTCCAGCTCAGTAATTTTTTGGGTTTTGTTTTGCCTTTTTTTTTTTTTTTTNGAACAGCATACAGTACTGGCAGCCAGAGCCCACGCTGACCGAGTGGCAACCCAAGTCCAAGAAGGCCATGCAGTACATCAGGTGGAAAACAAGGCTTTCCCTGGGGCAGATCCACACTGGAGTCACCAGATGAATTGTAATGATAGAAATAAGTCAGATAGGATTAGTTATTTGTTAGTGGGTATGAAAAAACTTATAGTGAAACCCATCAATTATGAAAAAAGTGAAAGAAGTCCAATAGGGACCAGAGGGAAATCCTGCAGTTTTTCAAGGGAGATTAGTGGAAGCTTTTAAATAGCATCCAAATGTGGATCCCTCCTCTCCTGAGGGACAGGCCCTTTTGGCTATACATTTCATAACTCAGTCTGCCCCAGACTTCAGACGCAAAATTCAAAAAGCAACTGCTGGAAGGAGGAGGTCCTCAGGCCTTTAGAGCGATTTGCTCCAGTTGTCTTATTTGGTTTTCAATAATAGGGATATGGCCGAAAAGGCTGAATGCGCCCAGAGAAACACATAAAAGGCCCACATGATGGCAGTGGCCCTGTCCACTCATAGACCAGGAAAGGGAGGCCAGGCTTCCTGAGTCATCTGACCGCGCAAGGTCCATGGGTATCCAAAATCCGTGTGCCAGGTGTGAACAGAAGGGACGCTCGAAGGAAGATCAATGAGCTTTTAGAAAACATCCAGGACATTGAAAGGGAGAATGCCCCAGATGCCAGTGAGTGACAGGGGGCCCTTGGGTTTGACAGTTTCATAATCAGAAGACTGAAGTGGCCTGAAGCCAAAGGTGACTTTGCCTAGAGAGGCCGTCTACATAACTAATACCAAACTTCAGGCGGTCCTTGATGTGGAAGGCCACTTAGTAGAATTTCTTAGAGATACTGGTGCAACCTTCTCTGTCTTAACCCAGAGGGTTAGAAATCTTAACAAGCATAAGAAATATGTAATGAAGTGTCAGGAGAGAGACAGAGGTACACTTTCCTGAGACCCCTTTTGTACAACATCAGTGGCCAGTTGTTCTTATATTCCTTTCCATTTGTGCCTGATTGTCTTCTCTTTAGTGGAAGGTGGTATGGTGGTTTAATTGCTAAGTTGTGCTTTACTCTTGCAACCCCATGAGCCTTGCCAGATTCCTCTGCCCATGGGGTTTCCCAGGCAAGAATACTGGAGTGGGATGACATTTCCTTCTCCAGGGGATCTTCCCAACCCAGGGATCAAACTCAGGTCTGCACTACAGGTGGATTCCTTAATGAGTGAGCCACCAGTCAAGTCCTATCTCTGTAATGGAAGGGACTTAACTAAATTAGGGGCTACTCTGTTTCCTGAGGGACAAGGAAGCAACCCTATCACCAACTGATATTCATAGAAAATGAAGAACAGATTAACAGAGATAGAAGACTTAATAAGCCCTGAAGTATAAAATATTAAGATACTGGGCCTAATCAAAAACAAACAGATTAAGGACTTAAATGACCCTTTTCCAGGTTTAGAAATTGTTTTGGAAAAATGTTTTGGATCGCCAAATCATGGTTATAATCTCTTTTAATGCTTAATTTCTTTTCATTTTTGTCTTTTGTAAATCCATCCTCCAAAGCTTAACATGTAAGAGAGCTAAAAGGATGATACTAATTGGTTTGTAATTCTTACAGCAGAAAAGAGACAGCCAGCCAGGTGGTTAACTTCTTCCCCAGACAGGCCTACATCCCGTCTCAGATAGAAAAAGTTAATGATACATTGTTACCCCTTACCCACTTTTAAGCATAAAGCGGTAAACACCTGGAGTAGGAAATGATAGGGACAAAGTAAAGAGACATGATAGTGATTTAATAGTTAATCCCATTAGGTAATTATGTGTAAAGAAGAAAGTAAGAGAGACTCTGGTAAGTTAATGATCACCCAAGAAAAAAATGGAAAAATCCTGAAACAATGTGGGCTTGCTTGTCTCATACGGCAGAGCAAGTCACTTAGCATCAAAGCCAGATCTGCTTGCCAAACAACAAATCCAAGCTAACCTGCTTAGCCATAAAACCATTTAACAGAAGCATGAGACATGCTCTCAAACTGTAAATAGTGGAAAATAGGGCCTAAACCTGCCCAGTGACGTGAACAAGGTAATGACCCCTAGGACATGCTCCCTGCACACACACACACACACACACACACACACACACACACAAATAATTTATGGAAAGGTGACGTTTCAAAATGAATGACCCTCACTGTCCTGAGACCTGAAATAATTTCTCCATAGTTCCATGACAGTCCCAGATGCACCATATAAGGAGGCCCAAAACTCGCCTACCCAACTTGTAGGAGAAGTTAGTGATGGAAGACTCAAAGAAAGACAGGAAGGTGGTTTTCTCCCCTACTCTATCCTCCTTTGATGATAAAAATGTAACTCACTGAGTACTTGGGGTAGCACAACACTCGCCTGCTGGATCTGATGCCTCACAAGCATTCTATTCTAATAAATCACTTCTTTATCACTTTGCCTCTGGCTAATCCTTTCTTGGAGCCCCCAGAACATCACCTAACTGTTTTGATTCTGATACTATAAGGTTGGAGGACACACTAACCAGTTTGCTTTCCTTTTCCTTCAGGACGACAGAGACATGCATCCTTNTCTTTATCACTTTGCCTCTGGCTAATCCTTTCTTGGAGCCCCCAGAACATCACCTAACTGTTTTGATTCTGATACTATAAGGTTGGAGGACACACTAACCAGTTTGCTTTCCTTTTCCTTCAGGACGACAGAGACATGCATCCTTGGGTAGCCATCCTGGGCTTCCTACTCCTTCTGCCAGGTAAGCGAACAGGTGGGCTGTGCTTTGGGAAGCCTGAGGATGGGGGAGTGTAGGGGCTGTGTGAATGATGAGGCAGGGTAGGTGTGCTAGGGCTTTGTCAGAAGGTAATGGGGTCAACAAATGAGCAAAGAACCAGGCTAAAGCCTTAAGCCAAAGAAACTGCTTAAATGCTAAGAATTACAAATACTGTGAGTGGGTTACAAGGCATGATGTTGTACAGAGTGGTTTATGCCACTGCTTGTATTTAAACAACAGCAACAACAACAAAAATGGAGGGATGGGTAGGTAGATGGTGGATATGCATGAACTGCTCATGTGTGGGTAGGAAACAGTGACAGCTGTTATCAGAGTAAAGAAGGAGATGAGAAGAAGAAATGGGGATAAGGAGGGAAGGAAAGAGTCCTTTACTCTACCATTCTGTGCTTTTTGATGTTTTTCAACTGTGCGCAACTATTTCTGTTAAAAAGAAAATATTTTGATTTCCCTACTTTTCCAGTTGTTAAGACTTTGTGTTTCCAATGCAGGGTACAGGGGTTCCATCCCTGAATGGGCAACTAAGTTTCCCACAGACCATGCCGTGTGGCCCAAAAATTTTTTAACAAATAAAATATTTTAATTAAAAATATTCTGTGAGACAGGGGGAAATTTAGGAAGATGCATATCCTAAATTTTAAAACAATCTCTAGAGTTGGGAATCCGAGGAAAAGTATTTTTTTAAATTATACTTCTAGAACAAATTTTTATATTTAGCCTGTGTTACCTTTGTAATCCAAAAATGATACTAAGCAAAATGAACTGTTACCAGAATTCCAAAGAAAAAACTAGACTCTTATTTTATGTATCAATGAGTGTTTTATTCCCAGAGCATTTCCCAGACTTACAGCCCAGCCCTATGATTAGTCATTGAGTCTCAGATTCTTTTACGGACCACTCGGAATGCACTTGACAATGTAGGGATTTTTAAGCCACTGACTCAGGAGAGAGGTGTTTTTGTTTGTTTGTTTTTTAAGAGGCAACATTTAGTATTTGATTGAATATTCTCCAATTTTTTGGTTTCACCTGGGTAAGTGGACTCTGCTCCATTGAACATTGTTCAAGAAGGGATCCTTGCTTGAATTTATCTGGTTGATCCTTAAGCCTATGATAAGCCTCAGTTTCTCCTGAAAGTATTATAAACTCATTTTCCTAAGAAATGATTTCTAAACAGCTTACAAGGCTTTGCCTTCTAACCAATGATGCTTTAAGTAAAACTTTAACTCTGCTTTTTTTTTTTTAAATTTAATTAAGAGCAGGTTATGAGGTGATTTAATTTGAAAGAGTTGGGAGGTGGGAGGGGGGTTCAGGATTGGGAACTCATGTACATGAGTGATTCATGTACACGGCTGATTCATGTCAATGTATGGCAAAACCAATACAATATTGTAATGCAAAATAAGTAAAAATAAAAATTAAAAAAAATAATAGTTTGAAAGAGCTATTTAAAAACTTGAAATAAATACTTAAAATCAAAACTGAAAATGCAAAAGAGTTTTTAAAAGAGATTTCAACTGAGACAGTGACAATCAGGGGAGAAGAAAAGCTACATGTATGTATTACCTATTTAAAAAGCAGATACATGTCAAAAATAGAAAGAAATACACACATATTCATGTATTACTCTAATGGCATTTATTTCAAACCTTTTGGAGAGAAANGCAAAACCAATACAATATTGTAATGCAAAATAAGTAAAAATAAAAATTAAAAAAAATAATAGTTTGAAAGAGCTATTTAAAAACTTGAAATAAATACTTAAAATCAAAACTGAAAATGCAAAAGAGTTTTTAAAAGAGATTTCAACTGAGACAGTGACAATCAGGGGAGAAGAAAAGCTACATGTATGTATTACCTATTTAAAAAGCAGATACATGTCAAAAATAGAAAGAAATACACACATATTCATGTATTACTCTAATGGCATTTATTTCAAACCTTTTGGAGAGAAATTTGGTCTTATTAC
The DNA here is from genome assembly GCA_006410875.1 of Neotragus pygmaeus. Classification (NCBI taxonomy): domain Eukaryota; kingdom Metazoa; phylum Chordata; class Mammalia; order Artiodactyla; family Bovidae; genus Neotragus; species Neotragus pygmaeus. Next base: position 111,842 of record SJYV01003209.1, read on the forward strand.
AAGAGATTGAACATATTTCTGCCCTTTATCATGAAACTTTCTCTCAGAAATCTATCCTATTAGGAAATAATTCTGAATACAGAAAAACATTTATATGATGTTTCATCTAGAAATATATCTAGTAAATGATAATGCTGCTAAAGTATATGTGAACGTAGAAAAATGCTTATGCTAAGTTTTAAAAACTCAAGATATTAGATGATTTCAAACCAAATAAGCTATATAAAGAAAAAAATGAAAGTAAAGTTAAAATATTGAGACCTCATGCTCTGGTTTCTTTTTATTTACAGATGGTGTAACCTCTTACCGACAAGTGATTGGAGTGGTGGGTCAGTCTGTCACGCTACCCTGCTTCTATGAAGGAGAAGTCACATCCACATGCTGGGGCCGAGGGCAATGTTCTTGGATAGGCTGCAGAAATATCGTTATCAGTACTGATGGATACAAAATCACTAAACAGAAGAATGAACGTTATAAGCTCAAAGGAGATATTGGTAAAAGGGATGTTTCTTTGACCATAGAGAATGCAGACCTTTCCGACAGTGGCTTGTATTGTTGCCGTATTAAAAAATGGCTTTTCAATGATGAAGAAAACATCATAAACTTGACTATAAAGTCAGGTAAGCTTGTCTTCCTACTTACTTTGATCACTTGCTGTGAGTTTCCCTAGATAAAGAGGTTTCTGTTTGATATTAACCTCTTTTTCCTTGAATAGGGAAAGAAGAGGCTCCTATAATCTTGTTTTCTAATAACTCTTCTTAGGATAACTTGTATTTGTGTAGAATGAAGTGTGAACACTAACCTTGATTTAAGACCATATAGGCTAGAGGAACTTCCCAGTCAGCAAAGTATCTTCTAAGGCAGTGCTTTAGGAGTGCTAATTGATTAATGAAAAAGCATTCACTGTTCCACATTGAGATACAGTGAACATTTTTATGGAGCTGAATTTATTCCACTTAAAGAACTGCCCTTTCCTCTGAGATTATCCTTAGAAGAATTTTGAAATGTCCTTTCCTAACATTTTAGGACTTATAGAGAATTTCCCATGTATAAAATAGGTAACATAACATCTGGTCAAGTATTTGTATAATTTGGCGTTCAGTTCAGTTCAGTTGCTCAGTCGTGTCCAACTCTTTGTGACCCCGTGAATCGCAGCATGCCAGGCCTCCCTGTCCATCACCAACTCCCGGACTTCACCCAAACTCATAAGCATCGAGTCGGTGATGCCATCCAGCCATCTCATCCTCAGTCGTCCCCTTCTCCTCCTGCCCCCAATCTCTCCCAGCATCAGGGTCTTTTCCAATGAGTCAGCTCTTCTCATGAGGTAACCAAAGTATTGGAGTTTCAGCCTCAGCATTAGTCCTTCCAATGAACACCCAGAACTGATCTCCTTGCAGTCCAAGGGACTTCCAAGAGTCTTCTCCAGCACCACAGTTCAAAAGCATCAATTCTTCAGCCCTTAGCTTTCTTCACCATCCAACTCTCACATCCACACATAGCCACTGGAAAAACCATAGACTTGACTAGATGGACCTTTCTTGACAAGGTAATATCTCTGCTTTTTAGTTTGGCTTTCAGTTCAGTTCAGTTCAGTCACTCAGTTGTGTCCGACTCCTTGCGACCCCATGAATCGCAGCACGCCAGGCCTTCCTGTCCATCACCAACTCCCAGAGTTCACTCAGACTCATGTCCATAGAGTCAGTGATGCCATCCAGCCATCTCCTCCTCTGTCATCCCTTTTTCCTCCTGCTCCCAATCCCTCCCAGCATCAGAGTTTTTTTCCAATGAGTCAACTCTTCGCATGAGGTGGCCAAAGTACTGGAATTTCAGCTTTAGCATCATTCCTTCCAAAGAAATCCCAGGGCTGATCTCCTTCAGAATGGACTGGTTGGATCTCCTAGCAGTTCAAGGGACTCTCAAGAGTCTTCTCCAAAACCACAGTCCAAAAGCATCAATTCTTCAGCACTCAGCTTTTCTTCACAGTCCAACTCTCACATCCATACATGATCACTGGAAAAGNGTGTCCGACTCCTTGCGACCCCATGAATCGCAGCACGCCAGGCCTTCCTGTCCATCACCAACTCCCAGAGTTCACTCAGACTCATGTCCATAGAGTCAGTGATGCCATCCAGCCATCTCCTCCTCTGTCATCCCTTTTTCCTCCTGCTCCCAATCCCTCCCAGCATCAGAGTTTTTTTCCAATGAGTCAACTCTTCGCATGAGGTGGCCAAAGTACTGGAATTTCAGCTTTAGCATCATTCCTTCCAAAGAAATCCCAGGGCTGATCTCCTTCAGCATGGACTGGTGGGATCTCCTTGCAGTCCAAGGGACTCTCAAGAGTCTTCTCCAACACCATAGTTCAAAACCATCAATTCTTCAGCACTCAGCTTTCTTTATAGTCTAACATACACATTCATACATGACTACTGGAAAAATTAAAATGGGCTTATGGCAATATGAAAACATTTACCTCTCCATAAATGTTCACTGGTAGCTTTTAAGAATTTTGTGAAATAAAAAAATCAGGGAAGTTTACATTTTTCCATCTTGATATAGACATCCTACTTTTTCTTACTTCTTAATGAAAGGGCAAGACTCTTCAGGATTTCTTTTTTCTGGTCCTCTCCTAATGACTATTTTCCCACGACACAGAACCGAATACCCAGGCCTACATAAGTTATGTCTCTTTTTTGCTTTAAGTGAACTTGATAGTGCTGTCTCCCAACTTTATAGTTTGTTTGTATCCTTGATGATGTCAAGCGAAATAAGGTCAATTCTGATGCAGAAAATGCTGGCTCTAAGGAAACTGCATCTAAGCGTCAATTAACAGAAGCCAAAAGAGACTGGCCATAGTGACATGTGGAAAAGAGACAGCTTGTGAAGAGATCATTTTTGGAGTTGTGATATTACATGATGGGTCTAGCTGAATATATTTTTAAATGGCATAGAAGGAAACTAGGGAAATTTTGTAGTGCTCACAGATCTTTAACAGATGAATATTTACAAATTCACTGTCCTGTCCAGAGGGAAACCAGTCCATAACTGAGCCAAAGTGACTCTCTGCCTCCAATCCAATTCTTTGCTTAAATTTTCTTGCACTTTTGACAGGATGAACTTACTTTTCAACCTTCTGTTAAGGCCCTCAGCATCTTCTTCTACCCTTAGCTTCCTAGCTTCTTCCTCAGGAAATATTTACCACCAAGGAAGACAGTTAGTTAAAAAAAGCCAAGTAGATTTCTTCCTTGTTATAGTCCTTTGGGCAGATTTTTTTGCTGGCTTCCTCTTTTTGTCTAGATTTGATTTCAAAAGGAATGGAGGGGATTAGGATTGAATATTTCATCAAAACCTTTGACTATACTCTTAGACCAGGCTTGGCAAACTGTACCCCCAGGACCATATCAGATTATAAAACAGGCTCAACAGCAGTTTTATAAAGTTTTATTGAAATACAGCCTCAGCTATTCTATATATGTATATATATGTGTTTGTGTGTGTGCCTCAGTTTATGTACTGTCTATGGCTGTTTCACACTGACAGTTTTGAGTAATTATCACTGAGATCACAGGACTCCCAATAAAATACTTACAAATGCATTGTACATAAATACTTGTTGAAAAAAAAGTTATTCTTCTTAAAGGCAAAATTGGCTAGTTTCCAAATTAAGCCAACTTGAATTCCTCAAATGAGTTTTCACAACAGTTGTCTCATATTAAAGAGACTTGATGTTCTAATTTATNCAGAGGACCACAAGCCAGGTAAACAGTTGTGCTTCTGAGCCCAGAAGCCTTTAAAGGATTGGATATAGATAATTCTGGGCACAGTTAAGACTGAGGTATAGTCTAGGGTAAGGATTCTTAACAGGCTTCCAAATCTGGCTTCACAGAATTTGTAACCTCTCATTCTTATGACATTCGCCTTTTGGAAGTATAAGCATTTTCATAGTGAAGGGGACACATGGCTGTTTATCTCAATTTCAAAGGAATTCACTAATGCAAAAAAATCCAGACCGCTGATCTTTGATATTTAAGCAGGATGGTGGTTGGGCTATGTTGTACACAAAATTATAAGGAATGAAATAGAGGTGCCAGTACAAGGGCAGGTAAATGAGAATCTGTCCTTACTTGAGCTGTCAATAGAGATCACTTAATCCATTCTGAGGCCTAATCCAACACTTGAGGAGAAAATTTCAGTGGAGATAATATTTATTCTGTTTCCTGAGTCAGGAGCCTGCTTAACCACTTCTTAAGTATTAATCCACTTAATTCTTATGATAACCCTATGCACTGTAGGTGTGACTCAATCCTATTTTATATTTGTGAAGACTGAGACACTCTCTAAGTTCATCATTGGGAATCACATGAATAGAAAATGGTTGAGTCTTGATTGTCCCATTAATTTTATTTTTGGGCCTCTCTGCACTCTATCCTGATCATAGAGCATGTATTTGGATGAATTTTTCCTGTTCTGACATCTTCACTGGAAGCCCCTTTATACAATTACCCTGTCTTTTCAGGGTGTCAGTGACTTACACAGCTTTGCTTCTAGCACCCTTTAATATGTTTATGTAGTAGGAAATGTACTCATACTGTAATAAAGTAAGCATCAGATTTAAGGACTGAAGAGATTTAAAATGCACACGTTTGTTTTTTTAATTCAGGGTCCAGAGTTTATACTTCATATTTTTGTGAGATAAAAATATAAGTTTAATACAAATGGAGAATAATTTGACTTATGGGTGGGGAAATATCTTGGCATTCAGAGGACCTGTTTATAATCAAATTTTCTATTTTTTTTGGATTAAAAAGGTAGCTTTTACCTTTGGAGATTCCCAAAGCCTCCCCAACTCTTTGACACTTTGAAGTGACTCTGGAATCTAAGAAGTAACAGAAATATCACAACCTCTTAGCCAAAAACGTCTGATAGAACACATTGATTTCTCTTCACTCACATTGAACCGTGTGTGTATTCAACTAGGAAGGATCTGAAGGACTGGACTTTGATCTGAGTTTGGAAGAGAGGACTTTAGGGTAAAACTATGAATTTAGAGTCATGAAAGTTTATTAAAAAAAAAAAGTTTTGTTCCAGGCAGCAAGCACATTAGAGCATCTGTTGACTTTCTCAATATTGATTTACTTCTTAATAGTTTGTGTCTGCTGAGGTGCATGGATTAGTGCTCCTGGTTTGGGGAACACGTGTAAATTATGGCCCTTATTTAAAGCAGAGGTTCAGAAAGAAAATCTTGGTGTATTTGTCCATAGGACCTCTGCGTGAATAGAACTCACTGAGTATGACACGTATCCTGATAATTTCCCTCAAAGTCTGAGATTACAGTTGAGCTTTACAGGGTAGAAAGCAGGAGAACACAGAAGATCCGCTGCAGGGGCATTTGTCCTTACATCCATCCCCTCTCTATCTCTGTGACCCTGTACATGCTGGTCACCTAAAATACTCCTGCACTGGTTGGATGTAAAATCACACGAGCCCACCTGCTCCTTCCTCCCGCTGTGTCCTCAAATCTCTTCTCTGTGTCTGTGTCTCTATTGCTGGCCTACTAATAGGTTCATCAGAGCCATTTTTCTACGTTATCTCCTGATTAAAAAGAAATGTATTTTTAAATAAATAAACAAAAATTAAGTCATAGAAGCAGTGGAGAAAAGAAAGATGCCCACAAGGACCCAAACTAGAGAGAGAAGTTAAGCAAAAAAGGTCTTTCTCAGATTTAAGTTGAATAAAGACTCTGATCATCTGACTTGCTTGTTGCCCTGTTTTAGTTCATAAAGTGAGCCACATCCTCTTGTAGATTTGAGCATTGGGGGAAGCAAAAACAAGCAAAAGAGAAAACCAAAATGCTACTACCAGGAGCAATGACGAAACAAAGAAATGAGAAATTCCACAAAAAACAAAGACTGCTAGGAACAAGAGTAAAGGTATTGAAATGTAAAGTCCATGGTGAGCAGGTGAAAAAAAGACCAATGAGAGGCAATAAGGAAATCTAGGTTTGGGAGCTCTTGTTCAGGCAGCACCACTAACTTGCCTGGAAATTCTGCTGTGCTCTCAGAGCAAGGGATATAAGAATCTTATTAAGAGACAAATGGTGGACTCTGCAGATTAGATGAGATGTCTGATAGGAAATGAAGGAGAGATTTCAAGAAAAGAAAAAGGAAACATAGCCCTGAGAAATCCCAATGAAATTTTTTGGTGCGGAATGAAAGATGAGTTAAATAACACAGGATATCAGTCCTATGAAAGGAGTGACTGGAGCCCAACTGCAGAAGGAACCAGGGAACCAGGAGCACTGCTTTGTGACTCTTTACCAAGACGCAGCCTTTGGACAGTACTTTGCCTTAATGAAACCTCAAGAACTTGGATATTCTTAGTTTATTTTCTGTGCTGGTTAATATATGCATCTGCCTGGAAGGATGTGTAGATGGATAATTAGGAACTTTAGTAAGGTCAGGAAATCCAGTTGGGGTTCTTGTGAAGGGACTGGCTTAAGCCCACTCCAAGGCCCTGCTCCGCAAACTTTTAATATCACTGGAACCCAAAATAACGGGGTGTCCTTCTTAACATGCGCGATTGTACACTAGGGGAATTTAAGTGTATGTATGTATATAAAGTGAAATAATTCTATCTTTTGTTAAGTTCCTTAGATCATCATCTAGAACAGATTTCTCCATGATAATGAAATATCTATATGGCAGGGCGATCCCTCATGGCCATCCTTGTATTTTTCTCTAAGAAAGTGTAATTCCTGATTTTAGTTCTGTTATTTTTCTTGGTGGTGGAAACTTTCCTCCATAAAACTGAATCCCATTTTCCCATTCTTGTCATTCTTGTAGCTTCTTCATCTTCTCCCACGCAGAGTACAGGAACCCAGTCTACCTGTCCACATAAAACAAATGTAACACCCTCACCATGGCACTCTTCGACAACAGGTAACTTCAGTTTCTTTTCGGAGCAGCTGGGAGCTTTCAAATTTTGATAGATATTAGCACATTTTTAAGAGCACATATTCTGAATTAAGACAAGTCTAAATTGAGTGCCACTACTGATTACTCCAATTAGCTATGCAACTTAAACAAATATCTTACCATCTTTGAATCTGTGTTTACCCTTTTGTAAAATGGATTGAATGTTACTTATTCTTACAAGGATTACCTGAGATAAAAATCTTAGGGCACAGTTAAAATGTAAGTGACAGAGTGGCCATTATGATTATTACTTAGACGGTCTAGATGTATGTATAACCGAGTACGTAGGAAACTTGTCGGACCTGAAATTATCCACATGCATATCCATATTTTTCTAAATTAAATGAACCAGGCTTGATTTTCAACTTATTTCTCTGCTCACTTCCCTGGACAGAGCCTTAAAAGTATTAAATCCAAAGTAAGCTGGTCGAGACCAAACTAGTCACCTGTTTATGTTTCCTCCAGAGACTACACAGAGCCATGAGGCTCCCTTGCTGCCTTGTCGAGCTTTCATTCCACGTGGGCCTTTTGAGATGTGTTGAGGACATGCACACCAGCACCAAAGAGGCATGCCCCACTGAGATTCTGCTATTCCACCCCTAAAGTATTCCCTGTTCTCCCTAATTTGGGCAGGTCTATATTCTTTGGATGTAAGATTTGTCTGTCTCTCCTGTGATGGAGAAAGGTAATGCTGAGTCTTGTCATCTTTCCCAGCTAACTCTGTTACCCATGGTGGTAAATTTGGGGAGTGTCACATGTGAACCCCTTTGTAATGCAGAGTTGGCTTATGTGTCCTTGCACCTGTGAAGCATCCAAGCAAGGTCAGGCTTCGTAAGACTCCTCATGCATATGACTCATCGTGCTCAGGAGTTGCTAATCTGTAGCAGACACCCAGTCTGGCCTACCTTTTGCCAATCATTCAAGGAAACTCTTAATTGAAAATGAACATGCAGTGGGACTCAGAATGCTGCTGCTGCTGCTGAGTCACTTCAGTCGTGTCTGACTCTGTGCAACCCCATAGACAGCAGCCCACCAGGTTCCCCCTTCCCTGGGATTTTCCAGGCAAGAACACTGGAGTGGGTTGCCATTTCCTTCTCCAATGCATGAAAGATAAAAGGGGAAGTGAAGTCGCTCAGTCATGTCCGACTCCTAGCAACCCCGTAGACGGCAGCCCACCAAGCTCCTCTGTCCCTGGGATTCTCCAGGCAAGAACACTGGAGTGGGTTGCCATTTCCTTAGAAAAGGGAAAGTGAAGTCACTCAGTCGTGTCCAACTCAGTGACCCCATGGACTGCAGCCTATCAGGCTCCTCCATCCATGGGATTTTCCAGGCAAGAGTACTGGAGTGGGTTGCCATTGCCTTCTCCAGGGACTCAGAATGGGACCAATTCAAATTGGGATTAGCTAATAGTTACATTGGTTTTGAAAGTGGAATCCTTGGTGTGAACTCAAAATCAAAAAGAAAGCAGATTAAAATACAGGTAAGAGCAGTTAGGGCAACTGCACCCCACATTTTTAGGCTAAGAGGAAGAAAAAAGTAGAAAATGGGAAATTGTTCTCTAAAATCTGGCTCTACAACCTGGTCAAGTAGACTTGCAGCAGGGAACAGACATTGGAGCAGCTGTGTCCCCATGACTTCTCTGCCTGCTGCCATCTTGGCAGCATCTCTGAGGCCCTCCAGGCAAATCCTCACAGTGCCCGCGTCACAATTCAGTGGGTTAAAGGCTCACAAAGCAAGGAATGTCAGTCCAGAAGGAATTTTGGTCACCATATTGCCTGCCACCTATCTTTTCAGACAAATGTGCCAATAAACTGTTGTACGTTATCTCACTTAATTCTTCCAGGGCAGGTTTACTTCTTGCCATTGCCAGGCTGGGGAGGACCTTTAGCTCTGCTTTGGACCAAGCAGCTTCCAATTCAACCTCCTGCCCATGGCAGTTTCAAGCTGCACGCCCATGGGCAAGGTGTTTCATTCCTGACTGCATGCTTGTAAGGAATGAAGGACGTGATATTTGCAAAATCCATTGCATGATGTCGCTCCCTCATTGCCCCTATCATTACGTAACAACATAATAGTGTAGATAGTATAGTTGATATGTTTCTAATATGCTGTTAAGCACCTTACATGCAGCATCTAATGTGATTACTTTCTAAAACAGGTGCTATCAACAGCTTGCAGTTCAAGGTTACCCAAGTTAGAAAATTATACTTTTACATGCATACATATGTGATGTATATGTAAAGGACCTTAATCAAGGTCACATTGGTAAGGGACATTGTCAGCACTGAAGTCAAATTTTATCTGGCTCAAATCCTTGGTGTTTTACAACATCACCCATTCTGTAGAGTGCTTAGTATAGAATAGATACTCAGTAAAGAGAGAATTCTGTATTTGACCTATAGTTGGTTAGGAGGGTCAATATGTTCTGTGTAACAAAAGAGATATTTCAAAACACTATTAAAATCTGAATATTCAAAACTTTAAGACACAATATGTATACGGATACTACTTAAAACTTTAATATAAAAACACATTATATTACAGGATATTACATTATATTTGTGATATATGTTATCTCGGCCCCAAGGCCAACATAGGATAACTATATACATATATATATAGTATATCTATAAATATATACACACTATATACACTATATTTGTCTTGGGGGCTGACATAGAAGATTTTTTATAGCACTTTTGGATCAATATCTGGGCACACTGGCACATAATATAGGAGTTGGATGTCACCTGTGTGGGATATCTTGGTGCATTTCACTCATATTTTAAATGGGAAACCAGTGTAACATCCACTTTGCACAGGGTAGTTCTGTTCTTTGGTATGCAATGGCTTCTGAGCAATTGGGAGTTTCTTAGCTGTTGTGAAAAATCTGCCTGCCTGCCTTAAATGGTAATTTTTGACCTAGCTCTGAGAATGGGCCACTGTGACTCCTTGAAATTGTAGGTAAACTTTCTGTGAACCTGCACCTTTTGCACCTTTTTCCATAGAGACAAAAAAGGGTTTCATTTTGGAAGGGACCATGATAAGATGGTTAAGAAGCACAGGTTACAGGTTAAATTAATAAATGTCATTGACTTGGTTTAACTCCTGCAGTGCCTACAATATCTGGCCATACGATTATTCAACTTTTCTCATTTATTACCAGATGACAATGTGAATACATTGATGTCTGCAGTAAAAATTTAATATTTCTTTATAATTCTAATTAATTTTCTTTCTTGTTTAGCAGGTGGGAATAACACTGTGATAAACTTTCCAAGTGCTGTTTGCTGTAGCATTCAAACTGTAAGCATCTTCCTTTCTATTTTTTTAGCTGGGTTCACTTGTATGTCTCCCTCGAAGCAAGTTACATTTAGAGATTATTATTGTAAAGCTATACTAGCCCACAGATTGATTCTTTGTAATCCATAAAACAAAGTAGGAAATGAATCTGACTGTTAAATAGGGATACTTTGTGCTCAATCACTGGGTCACGTCTGACTCTTTGCAACCCTATGGACTATAACTTTCCAGGCTCCTCTGTCAATGAGATTGTTCAGGCAAGACTACCAGAGTGGGTTGCCATTTCCTCCTCCAGGGGATTTTTCTGACCCAGGGATTAACCCCCCATCTTTTGAGTCTCCTGCATTGGCAGGCAGGTTTAGCACTGCATTTAGCACTGAGCCAACTAGGAAGCCCAGAGATACTTTAATTAATTTAAAAATTTATATAGATGCACTAGTTTGTTAGAAACACCTGAAAAGTGGTGTACTCTACACACACACACAACACACACACATATACACGCCCACGACAGGCTTTCTCCTGGCCAGAAAATCAGGGAAAAAGAATGAATTAATTCAAGGATAGTGAATAACATTACTACCAAGGAAGATTGTAATCCTTGTTAGAGAAATAACATGCCTTGAAGTGATGTGGTGGAATGGGGCAATCCCAACCCAAAATTTTATGCCAATGAAAGTGTGCTTGCTTAAATATATGCCCCTAATATCTTTTCCAACTTAATTGTCCTTCTAGAGAGAAATTTTGAGGCCCCTGCTAAGTCTTCCTATGCATAATCCTCTCCATATGATGACTTATTAAGGTCCTAAGGTCTTGAACAACTTTGTGATTCTGTAGGATGTTCTCATACATTTTCACAGTTAGCTTGAGTGAAAAATCTAAGGAGTTCTAGCCTTGTGAAGTTCATCAAAACCTCATCTTTGAAGAATTCTTTGAAGAATTTATTAATAGGACATTTTCTTTTTGCTCCCTTGGGTGAAACAACTTTCCTTTTATTGTGTGCAAATAACTCTTAGAAGCAATAAACAAAAAGAGTTTAAGTATGAAGTAATCCTGATCATAAGTGGTGAGTAATTGCAGCATGGCCATTGTAAGAGAAAGTCCAGCTCAAGAAAAAGGGGTTATTTAGTATGAGGTCAAATGGCCTATGCTGCATACCTTAGTGACAATGCGAACACCACCACAAGATTTTAATCACTTTCATGGTACGGACACTGATTGATCTGATGGATATGGACAGAATATTTTTATGCTTGTTAAATAGCAGAACTGCCACCATGTAAGTGACTGTTGTATTGTTACATAGTCAGATTATGCTGGATTTAAAAAAGAAACAAATATACTAAATTATGAGATTGTTCTTACCTGCCAGACAGGTATATGTAGCAGAAAGTAAAAGCTATATCTGGGCTTCCCTGGTGGCTCAGTGGTAAAGAATCCACCTGCCAACATGGGAGACATGGGTTTGGCGTGGGAAGATCTGCTGGAGAAGGAAAAGGCAAACTGCTCCAGTATTCTTGCCTGGGAAATCCCTCGGACAGAAGAGCCTGGTGGGTATAGTCCACGAGGATGTAAAAGAGTTGGATTCGACTTAGTAACTAAACTGCAACAACAACCAACAAGCAACATAGAAGCAAGTTCACAACAGGCAGTAGCGGAATCGGGCTTTTTCGTGTCTTGACTTGAAGGTGTCACAGTGTCTCCCAGGTGTCCTGAAAACCACGCAGCATATATTCTGTCCCAGCACTAAATCAGTCTCCTGAAATCTACCTTAAGGAGAGAACTGAGCAAATATGTGAAGATGTATAAGAAAAGATGTTCATTGCTGCTATTTATAATCATGAAATGTTATAAACAACCTAAATGTTCAATAATGAGATTAATTACTTAGTCAGTTAAGCATGCCTTCTTATGCCCATTCACAATGTTGTCACTGCAGTGTATTTACTGACATGAGAAAATAGTATCAATTGTTAAGTGAAAAAACTAACTTTTAAAATAGTGTAGGGACTTCTTTGATGGTCCAGTGGTTAAGACTCCACACTTTTTATATAAATGTAACAGGTTTGATCCCTGGTGGGGTTACTTAAATCCCACATGCTGTGTGATATGGCCAAATATATATATATATATATATATATATATGTAAAAAAATAAATGAAATACTGTGTATGCTGTAGTATATATTGAATATGGTTATTGTTTCTGTTAGTAGAAATATTGGAGAAATAAAATTCTAGAGGAGTATATTTAATGAAAAATGGTGATAGTGGCTTTTCTGGATGTTGGAATTATGATTGATTTTTGTTTTTCTCTCTTTATGCTGAGCCACATATTATAAAATGAACCTGAAAAGTTTATGTAACATATTTTTTTTTAATGAAGCAAAGCCTACTTCCTGTCATCCCATATTCCATCCAACCACTTTACTCCCAAGAAGTAAGGTGATAACACAGCTTTTTCCTCCCAAGACACTGGCCATTCCCCCTTTAAGCAAGGATACTTCAGAGGCTAAGTCACCCTCCTCTGTATTCCTCACTTTGTTCATCAGGAACTACATAATGTACCTTTCCCAAGAACCTTATTTAATCTGCTAATGACAGAGAAACAGAGGTTCAAAGGGGTTAAATAGCTTGTTAGGATCACACAGCAAAGTTAAGCTGGAATTCTGGCTCCAGAGTTTAAACTCTAACGCAGGAAGACACTTCAGACTTAATCTTTTTCTCTGGTCTTCCACTTTTTTTCTGTTAAGATACCTTCTCTGCAGGACATCTTTAAGTTTAGGGTTAAGTTAAATAAAGGGTCGAACATGATGCCTGGTGTATTTTGGGGTTTAACACAAGAGGTGATTCCTTATAAGCCACACCGGGAGGCTTAAATAAAACTATATTTTTTCCAATTGTGCAGAATTTTAATTATTAAGCAGCACCATGTACATGAGCAGCTACTTCAAGTCTACTTATAAAGAAATATATAGAATCTTGAATTCTAGGTTAAAAAAAAAAGGAATTCTCTAACAAAAGGCCAAATTCAATAACTGAGCACATTCATGTAATACCACCATATTAACTTATATGCAAATGAAAACTGTCATCTTTTCTAATATCATGAGGATTATATTTGAAAATATCTTATTAATTTAAAAAAATATGTGTAATTTACATATAATAAAGCAGACTCACTTGAAGCTTATAGTTTGAATTTTGTCAAATGTATACACACCTGTAAATACACACCAAGAAAGATATACAACATTTCTACCGTTTCCAAATACATTTTGAATTTTAAATTGTCTTAGAATTTTCCCATATGGTTATAAAGTCAGATCATTTGGTCTCACCCTTCATGATCCAGAACTAACCAAATATTAATAAAGATAAATGTGTCTGGGTACATTATTTTCAGAAATGTTTTCTATCCATAATTCTAACAATACTTTTTTTTTTTTAATCTGCTGATGTTTCATTAACCTGTGGTGCTACACATGATCCGTGGATGATCGCCAATAAGGGAATCTACATTGGAATCTCTGTTATTGTCTTGATATTACTGCTCATGGTTTTGGTATTCATGATTAGCAAAAGTAAGTCACCTCAGGACTGTGCCTATGGGGGTAATCTTGAGATAAGCTGCCTATAGTCCTACACCTCACATGATTTCAATTTCACACAACTGCCTTGATTATTTCCTTGTTCCTTTTTAATCTTAAAAGTATTTTCCCATAAAGAGAAACATTATATTTAAATTCTTAACAGAAGAAGCTCATCAGACTTTGGGAGGGTACATGATTTCAGAGCTAGGAGGAGAACAAAGGATTTCGTAAGAGTCATCCGGCACCTCCTGGTCTCCTTCCACCAGTTGTGTGTGTGTATAAAACCTGTCATCAATGGGAGAAAACAATCTCCCATTTTAATTACACTAAAATGTGATTGTATTAAAGTAAGCTAGGGCATACAGATGAATATACTAATCATAGTAAACACAAGATACTTTACACCAAGGGGCTTATTTGACTCCTAGAGATACAAGAAAAGTTAACCTGGAGTTATCAGAGAATGGTCCAGATTGATTTGTTTCCCCTTCTTTTTTAAAAAATCCTTTCTGTTAACTTATTTAGGCTCTGATGTCCATACAGATTTTGTTCATATTAAAGTAATAACAGAAATAATATGCTTGTTTGATTAAGAAAAGAAATCTCATGAACTCTTTGGCTTACAAGCTTAATTTTCTCTTCATTTCCCCACAATTTAGGATCTGTTTGCCTGGGTAACAAAATGAGGCTACTATGGTAAGTTTGAAAGATTTTTTGTTGATGCTTTTTGATGTTCTTACTCTGATAAAAATGTGAAAATTTTTCTTTGTTCCTTTCCTCTTTTTCTTCTGAGCTCTCCATTTTATATTCTGGGATTCTGAAAAATCTAGTTTATTGAGCACCTCCACAGCTGTCCGACCTTCCAGTGATGATTTTAGCATCTCTATTTCCCTGAAATTGTGCCAGAATTGCTACAGAAAAGCACATCTCACCTTACTTGTTAAAACAAGAGACTAAATTGCATTTTGTTTGATGGACCATTTGAATGAGTTGTGCAGTTTGTTATTTGACTTCATTCAGTGCTTTGTTTATTGAATTATTATTATATTCTCTGAAGAGATGAGCAGAACAGACAGAAACATATAAATGAATAAGCAGGGAACTTCCAGAACTTCCAGAAAAATACCAGGGGAATACAGAGACAGACAATAGACCATGAGAGTGAGCCCCAAGGGAGCAGAAGGCAGCTCTGCAAAGATCTGGAGGAGGACAGCTCCAGGCTGAAGATGCACAAAGGCAGCGGCCTCCAATCCTCCATAGTTCGCAGCCTTGCCCTTTGTTCCACACCCAGCCTGCTCTGCTCTGTTACATTAACTGTGTGGCCTCATAGGCATTTGAATTCAGTTGTGCAAATCTATCCCTCTGGCCAATGAAAAGTTAAATCCTCTTTGTATACATCCCTGTAGTCATTTTCCCAAACACCTGTAAAGGTGGGAACCCACTACCTACTTCCAAATCCAAATAGCCTGCTTCATCTGGTCCAGTTTAGGCTTTAAGCAAGGTCTTTCTTCGATAAAATCCATTCGTATTAGGCTGCCATCTATTACTCCTAGTTTTCCTTCTTTGGATGTTTGTACACAGCCTTCCTTATGTATGAGTTAATCACATGATCCAGTCCACAGAACAGGCCTTGAACAGTCCCCAGCATATTGCAAGTGTTCCATAAATGCTGGCTTTTTATTGCAGGCATGCCCTTCACAGCAGTAAACCTGTGAGACAGGCACTTGTATTATTCTCAGGTTACAAATTGGAAAACAAGTTTAGAGATGTTAAGTGGCATCCAAGGTCACATCACACAGCAGGTAAAAGATTCCATCTTAGGTCTTTTAGAGTCCAAAATCCAGATTTTTAGGAGTTTTTGACTATCTGCTTCCAAGAATGGAAGAAAAGAAATACTCCCTATGGACCGAAAAGTATGAAAAATCGCATCCTGTTAGTTCATTTTTGTCCTTTCACTGTTAAAGTTTTTTTTAAGGTTCACTTTTTATCTCATAATTAGAAAAGCAAATATTTATTGCAGAAAATAATGTATGATATAGACAAGCAACACAAAACAAAATGGAAAATTTCCTCATAATTTTATTTTTGGAGGAGCTATATCACATTCACTTATTTTGAGCTACCAACACTTAAATTGTTTCCACAAATGTATAAGTAATTCATTTAAAAATCAGAGTTTAATGAAAATTCAGTGCATTACATATTATTTCTTGGAAGGCTTAGGTAATAAAAATTGTGACTATATATACATCCTAAAAATGCAGAGATATCAAAACTCTACAAATGACGTTTTCATATACTTGATATGTGAATGTACATGTTACAAAATCAAGTAACCCATGACTTTCTAATTTTCCCTGTANAGGCTTAGGTAATAAAAATTGTGACTATATATACATCCTAAAAATGCAGAGATATCAAAACTCTACAAATGACGTTTTCATATACTTGATATGTGAATGTACATGTTACAAAATCAAGTAACCCATGACTTTCTAATTTTCCCTGTAAGACATGGTGAGATTTTTGACTCCATGATCCAGTGTAGATTTATGTGGAACAATACTGTTTTACTATATCCAGTAGCTCTAATACTTTGTATACTTAGATATATATTCACCTTAAGTACAAGATATAGATGACTAAATAGATTTAATTTAACCCTCACTAAATAGTCTCAGTCCACAGTTGGAAAAACACCAGCTAAACCAGTTCCTGACCATCTTTGAGAATGTGCATCCTAGTTTAATAATTTAATTTGAGGCCTGATACTAGTCTTCTTAGATTTTTCATTTTTTAATTCTGTGATATGAGTCTCTTGACAGATACCAATTTCAGGTGGTTTTTTTTTTTTTTAATTTTAATGACTGCTGAGGTTTTCTACCTTATTATTAAGACTTTCCTGCAACTTCATATTCACAACTCTGAAAGCTTCTTTCATTCCATAGGCTGTGAAATTGGCATCTAGGAAATGCAAATACCTAGTCTTTTCTGAACATAAACAGCTGTGCAGCTCATACTTGAGAAGTGATGCTTTTCTCTTACTTGTGTCATTCTTTCTGCAGCATGATTCCATTGAAAGATTCTCACATTGGAGCTTTGAAAAATGCAGCCATGAAGCCTGTCCGAGCAGAAGACAACATCTACGTTATGGATGACGTCCTCTAAGTCACGGTTGAGATCTGGTGGCCTTCTAAGGTGTTACGTCCTTTCCTGTAGAAGACAGTGACCAGATATCACCATGTCAGAGTCCTTTCAAGCAGCAGGACAGTTTTTTGGTCAGTTTCCCATGGCATTCCAAGGAGTCAGGGATATTGGGTAGAGTGAGTATAGCTCATCTGTGCACAGTCATCCTCTGTCACACAGTCCTAATTTTCTACACTAAAAGTGGCTCAATCTTTCTGGTCATTGGAGAGCCCTCTCCAAAACATGAAATGTACTCTTTAGAATTGTACATTCTCTTTAGACCCTATGAATTCTGTTATCCCTTCAAGAATTCTCATTGAGAAGACAGATAACACACTTCTACCTTGGTTAACAAACTGTCAAGAAATGAATACAACTTAAAACCAGCAAACCTAACTTGGGACTAAAGGACTTAACATGAAAGCATCTCATGATTCTTTTTTCTATTTAATTGACTCCAAATGTTAGATTCCTAAGGACCTCAAGGGTTTCAAATCATGGGAGTGTACTGGTTTTTACTTACCCATTGGGAGAATAAAAGTGAGTGTGATTTTGCCATTATAGGTAGATCTGGTTTCTCAAGGCTCTGGAAATAGAAGATGTTAAGTGCTTTCCCTGGGACCAGAGTGGTATTCTAGCAGTTAGAAGCAGGTAGGGAAGCAAGTGGTCCCGGAGACGCCAGGGCAAGAAAATCCATTGCCATGTGATTTATGCTGTTCTGCTGCATTGGTGCTACAGTTCTAGGTGTTTATGTAGACAGCTGGCGGGCTCTGATGGAATCTTAAGAATGTGGCAGGGCGGAAATAAATATAAGGCAAAAAGAGGGGCAGAGTAGCAAAAGAGGCTTTCTGCCTTAGAAAAGCAAATTTGCAAATATAGTAGTGTTGTTTGAGAGTGTTAACCAGTTTCCGCCAAAAGGCTAAATTGTCCTCAGACCACTTTTATTCTGAAAATTCATTTGGAAGGATAAGGAGTCTTTTCTGTATTGAATCAATTCCCATGTTGTATCTTTTTCACATCTCAATTAAATTTTTGTTTTTTCCAGAAAAGTTAGCCGAAGACTAAAAGTAAAGATATTTTAGTCACTGTGAAGCATTTCTACATGAATAGTTAAGAAGGCTGGAAAAGAACTTCACTTTGAATAAACCCTGACATAACTCATGCTTGAGTTATTTAGGGCGTGTTCAGAGTTACTGACCCCAAAGTAGTCCATGAGGGCTGGATGGTTGTTTTTGAAGGCAATAGCTTTCACACTTCTGTGGAATTCTCAGAAATTAATATGACTCTGAATAAACATTGTATGGGCAAAGAAGATTGATGAACATTGTATCCTAGTTTTCACAAATGGGACAGGACTGATATAGTTTTAAGAAATTATGTTCCAACTATGATGTTTGTTTCTTTAATTCAAGAGCCTATGCATAACCACAGAGATTTGAAATTAATGCCCCAGATTGTAACTTGTCAGGAAAGCCCTAGCAACACTCGGGTGACATCCCTCTGCAGCCAGGGTCCCATTAGATGCTCAACATCCCTCAGCCCTCGCCTTACCTACAGCCTCATGTTTGTACCTGCTTTGTGTCTTGTGGACCTTCGAATTTATGATTCATGCTCTATTCTCCCTTTCCTTCCTGGAGTTTTATGATGGCACTTTACAGGTTTGGAAATCTTCTTACTGTTGTTTAATCCAGCATTTCCAAACTTTGTTTGAAACCCCTGAGCACAGTGACTACTGGCATACCCAGTAGCATTCTTTGAAACAAGACCTGGGGCATGGGAGAAAACAGGTGGTACTCAGAATTAGAGATAGAACTTGAGTTCTAACCCTAACTCACACCAGTAATATTTGGATGACATTATGGTAAATCTTTCCTTATGCCTAAAATTTTAATATATTTTAAAATGAAGTATAGTTAATTTACAATGTTGTGCTGATTTTTTTTTTACTCATATTAGAATTATTTCCACACACACACATTGGTGTTCAGTGGTAATTCCAGTGACATTTCTTTTTGGGAGAAAGATGAAAGTGAAAAACACTATAGAAATGCAAGGTTTTGTGGAGTCTATAGTGAAAGGAAGGAAATCTACCATCAGTGTTCAGTAAATAATTTCAATAGTGTTGCAAATCTCTTGGTATATGGTCCCTTTTTATGATTTTTTGAATTACATTTCTGTTTTGGAAAAGTCTATACTGGGTAATTTGGCTATTATCTTATACTGTAGAAAAATTTGTTTATAACTAAGGGGAAAAATGATTTATAAGGAGGGAAGGGGAGGTATGTAGTTAATACTAAATCATTTTCTCTGTATATACCAATCATGTTAAAAATATTGACTTGCTTTTGATCTTTTGAGATGATGAGCTTACATTATATACAGTTGATCTTGGAGCATTAGGAGACTGATGTATTAATAATTAAAATCATATATTTGAACTTAGAAAATTTTGTGCATCTTTAAAAAGTAGATGAACCAAGCTTTCACTAATGGCTATGAAGATAATTTTATGAGTACATGAAAGTGTGAGAGACTCCTCATCACAACTTTCATTCATATGTACGCTCATTAATTAAACACACTTTTCATTTTGGAAACTGACTTGTTTTCTTGTTTTCATCATTTATTTGAGGCCAGGCATCTTCAACTCCTCTTGAAGCTCTGGGCTTCACAGGACAAGGGCAAGTGGGACCACAGTTGAGAGTCAAGGTGCCTGGAACTCTTCTAGGTGCTGGGGATGGAGCAGGGAACAACCCTGAACTCCAGTTCCTGAGAAGCTCCATTCAGTAGGAAGGGAACCGTGGCACCATCAGTTCCGGTACTGATGATGCTAAGGAAAAAACAGGTACACTGACCAAGCGGGACTCTTCAAACATGGCATCTGGGGCCAGCTAACCATTTGTGGGGGATTGCCAAGTGGTGTTAGTGGTGAAAAATCTGTCTGCCAATGCAGGAGATTCAAGAGACATGGATTCAGTCCCTGGGTTGGGAAGATCCCCTGGAGTAGGTAATGGCACCCCATTACAGTATTCTTGCCTGGAAAATTCTGTGGACAGAGGAGCCTGGCGAGCTACAGTCCATGGGGCCACAGAGAATCAGACACAACTGAGCGACTAAGCACACACATGCACACACGCACACACAGACACACACAGACACAGACACAGACACACAGACACACAGACACACACACACAGACACACAGACACACACATACAGACACACACACACAGACACAGACACACACACAGACACACACACACACAGACACACACACACACAGACACACACACACACAGACACACACACACACACACCCGTAGTAGCAGGGCTGTGCTGCGCATATAGGACCATTTATTAGCATCCCGACCTCTACCCACTAGGGGGCACTTGAGTCACTCCAGGTAGTGGCAACTGCAAAAGTCTGCAGACTTTATCAGTGTCCCCTGTGAGGCAATGTCACCCTTGGTTAAAAAATGCTGGGTAGAGGATGCCTGGAGGGTGTGGGGGTGTGGGGAACTGGTGTAGCTTTAGCTGGTTTGGTCAGGAGCTACCTCTCAGAAAGTAGGGACTTTGAGTGAAACCCAAGGAATGTGTAGGTAGCTGCTGAGGGAAGAAATCCAGCAAGCGCAAAGGTGCTGAGGCAGGAAGAGCGTGTATATTCAGAGGGAGAAAGTAAGATGTGTTCTAGTGTGGCTGAGACAGAGTGAATGAAGAAGATTGAAAAGAAATGAAGCTGGAGAATCGTGTGCTGTTTCAGGCGCTGATGCAAAGGGCTGTGTGAATGTATCTGTTTGAGGAGAAGCCCATTCTTGGAAATCAAAGCCTTTTGCTATCAAGAGTTAAACCTGCAGATTACATTTTAACATGCCTTAACTTGCTTGGTGATACTGTTTTAAGTTCAGATATAAAAATACAGTTTGCCTGGGGTGACAGGAGAGGATACCTAGGGTAAGGAAGGGGGTGGATCCTGGCAGCGAGGGGCTTTTCAAAGCGCTGTGTGAAGGTGCCCAGGCCTATGAAGGAGGCTCCTGAAAGAAGAGAGCCAAAGTTTGAATCAAAAGTTTGGGCCTGAAAGCAGCTGAACTCATTCTTTCTAGACTTACAGCTTGGAATCTGTGGAATGGAGCCATTGCTGCCTTCAGCTGGTCCGTGATGGATTTTTAAAATAGTTATGTGTTCTAATGTACATTTTTAGAAAATAATGCATCAAAACTATAATTTAGTGGACATTTTTTAGGATGACTAAAAATTTAAAGTTAACCTAAAACTACTTGAGTGAACAATGGTGAAAGACAATGTGAGTATGGCAAAGGTTATGCAAATGTCTGAAGCCAGAGAGGCAATGAGTTAGATGAGGTGTCCCTACCTCCTGGGACATGAACCAGCTGGGTCCAAGGTCCAAGGAACAGGGCCACAGCGAAGGAGATGAGAGAGAAAAACTTAATCTGCTACTCCCCATTACTCCCCATAGATTGCATTATAGCATGAAACATCCTTCCCACCCCATCCCTGGAAAATTTGTCTTCCAGGAAACAGGACCCTGGTGCCAAAAAGATTGGGGATTGCTAAAGTTAGATCAACTGGGAACTGATTAGAATACAGATTCCCAGGCTCTGCTCCTAGAGATTCTGATTCAGTAAGAAAGGAATTTATTTCATGCTTGTTTAAATTACAGAAGGTGACTTTAGAAGTAAAAATTTGATGGCAAAGGGTCTGAAAGAAAAGCTTTCTTTAGCAATGCATCTCCAGGAGATTCATTTCCCCCTTTTCTTCTTCTTTTCCCAAACTAGAAAATTCTTAACATGCATGGGCTCTGTTGAAAAGAGCTTCAGTAGTAGAGTGGGTGTAGAGCCGATGACAGGGAAGGAGCCAGTTCAGTAACCAACCACAATGACAGCAATAAGAATAATTACCTTCCTCTCCCAAAGAGTCTTTTCAAATTGTCTTTGTGCAGTTGTATGTGCTAAACTTATTCCTCTTGAGTTCCCACAAAGAATAACTCTTCTCAAAGCCTCTTTGTTAGAAAAGCCAATAGAACTGGAAAGTCAGTGGAGGAGGTTAATTTACACTTAAAATTATTTTTTCATTTCCACTGTTTCATTTTCTAAAAGGAATATTTTCAGAGCCCTTAGGTAGAAGGAAATTTAGTTGTCATTTAGTACAGTCTCGTCATTTTATGGATGAGAAAGTAGGTGGAGAATATATTGTGTAGGTTTCATTCTAATCTTCGTTTTCTTTTTTGTTTAGATTAGAGTTTAGATTGTTCCTTCTTGTATTATATAACTCTTCTTAAAAGGGTTGTTGCCTTAGTAACTCTGACTCACAGTGACTCTCCTGGGGTTTTTCTAATAGAAACATATCTTCTTTCTTAAAGAGATGAGGTTCAAACCCATCAGGATTATTTCTATTTGAGAAATGAACTGTTCAATTCCCCTCACTTAATCCACTGCATTTTCCTGTAATTTTCATCTTTTTTGTGTCACTCTTCCTATTATAGAGGAAGAAATAGCCCTATTTCTACCGAATCAAATTTTTCACTTGTGTTCCTTTCCCCATTTTGCTTCATAAATTTAAAAACATTAATCTATGTTAATTGAGTACAAAATAGAAAGTACCAAGGAATCCCTGGCAATCAAGTGGTTAGAATTCAGTGCCTTTATCATGCTGGCTGGGATTCAATCCATGGTTGGGAAAAGATGACCCTGTAAGACAATCAGCAAGGCCAAAAAAAAAAACAAAAAAACAAAAAAACAAAAAACCCAAGATGTAAAGGGCAATTGCTAGCAATAATTGTCTAGAAAATATAAGGTATAAGTTACAATAGCTATAGGAAGGTAGTGCTAGAGGTAAAGAATCCACCTGCCAGTGCAGGAGACTCCAGAAACATGGGTTCAATCCCTGAGTCAGAAAATGGCAACACACTCCAGTATCAGTGCCTGGAGAATTCCATGGAGAGAGGAGTCTGGTAGGCTACAGTCTGTTGGGCTGCAAGAGTAAGACACAAATAAGAATCTGAGCACAGAGGAAGTATAAGGTAGTAATTAACCTAATTAAGGTTAAAATTACTCTCTTAGCAACTTTCAGATATATGATATAATATTGTGAACCTTGGTCACCGTGTTGCACATTATATCCTCGGAACTAATTTAATTTATCTTACACCTGAAGTTTTGATCATCTGACCACCTTTACTCATTCTGCACCCTCATCTTAACAGGATCATTTTAAAATACTCAACAGTTGAATCTAGAATTTTCATGAAAGCTTAAAGTATGCTAAGTCGCTTCATTTGTGTCCGACTCTGCGCGACCCCATAGACAGCAGCCCACCAGGCTCCTCTGTCCCTGGGATTCTCCAGGCAAGAACACTGGAGTAAGTTGCCATTTCCTTCTCCAATGCATGGAAGTGAAAAGTGAANAGGGATTAGGGGCAGGAGGAGAAGGGGATGACAGAGGATGAGATGGCTGGATGGCATCACCTACTTGATAGACAGGAGTTTGAGTGAACTCCGGGAGATGGTGATGGACAAGGAGGCCTGGTGTGCTGCAGTTCCTGGGGTCACAAAGAGTCGGACACGACTGAACGACTGAACTGAACTGAATGGAAATAACTATTTTGAAAAAAAAATTGTGATAATAGTATAGTCTACATTCAAACCTGGAAGTGTCTTATATCCCAAGAATTTCCTTTGAGACATTTTCTATTGTCATGGTAATGTTTTCCTCTCCACATTTATTCTCTCTAGAGGGCCACTCCCTTCCTTTGCCACTTTAGTTAATTTATTGTTTTGATATATGCTTAGTGTTTAAAGCTTCAAGGAAATAAATTACAACATTACTTGCACATGAATATGTAGCAGAGAGTAATTTTTTAAATGTTTATTGGAGATTTTATAGGGATAATATACTCTTTGGTGGCAAGCTCATGGTTAGAAAGTTTATTTATTAACTTTTTCAGATGACTGTAATCTGCTAAGCTAGAAATGTAATTTATGAAATGGTTACCCAAGATATACTTCCTAGGACTTGTGTAAATATGGCATATCTTGTTTATAAATGTAAGAGGCCACAAAAGACTTTCATTGTAGAGTAAGCTAATATACAATCATCAGGGAAAGTACAGGTTATATGAAAAAATCAAAGAGAGGATGGCTCTATTTCTTTTAAAGTCAGCTGTTGACTAAACATCACAAAATTTGAGTCAAATAATTTATATTAACTGGAAGTCATTGTTATTCCAGGATATGTGTTTGTTTTTAGTATTCAGGCATTTAAGAAAGATTGTTAAAACAATTGCTTATTGGAGAAGATCTTTGTTTTTTCACTAGGTTTTTATTTTCTTTTGACAGTGAGAAGAATTTTGAAAGTAAAGAACGGACAGCTTGTAGAGGAAAGGTTGCCATATCAGGTATGCTGTAATGGATCATTTTTATATTGCTGAGTAAATTCTATAAAGTAACTTCCTAGAGTTAGTGGTTTTTTAAAATTCCTTATATCCATTTTCATTTTATTTTGCATACCTCTACCAGAATATTTGTTCTANCGGACAGCTTGTAGAGGAAAGGTAGCCATATCAGGTATGCCGTAATGGATCATTTTTATATTGCTGAGTAAATTCTATAAAGTAACTTCCTAGAGTTAGTGGTTTTTTTAAATTCCTTATATCCATTTTCATTTTATTTTGCATACCTCTACCAGAATATTTGTTCTAAAACACTGTTTTCATCATTATGCTCTACATTTGTGTAGAATATTACAGTCTGAGAAAACAGATTCATGTACATTACATAGATTAATGTAGTTTTCTCTTCAGTGCAACACTGTGAAATAAGCAGGGTAGTTCTGTTTTTCTACAGACTCAGAGGTTAAATGACTTCCTGTAAGTGGTTGAGCTGGGCTACAAACTCGAGTCTTTGGCTCTCCATTCCTTTCCTGCGCGGAAGTTTCGATGCCGCTTTCTTTTAGTGTCTGTCTGCTCCGAACTTTCCACGAGGGGTGGAACCGTGTTTGCTTTGTTTGTCACTGTATACCCAGAAACTAATATAGTGCCCAGACGTAGTTACTATTCAGTGAATGGTGATGGGATGGATGACTGCACTCTGTTGCCCAAAGGGTAGAGAGTAGACTCTCTCCCACCAGAGTTTTATATTTTGATTCAACCATTTTTTCTTGGACGGTATAGTCCATGGGGTTGCAAATAGCTGGACACGACTAAGTGACTTTCACACTCAACTATTTTTCTAGTCATATCGTCCACCATTCCTATACATAAGCTGTCTGTATTAGCCATATATTTTTCTCTTTGTTCTGTCAATGCACCCTATGCTCCTGACCCCCAGTTAACTCTTGAAACAACTGTAGTGTCTTCAGGATCTATTAGCTCATCTATAAAAGCCTTCCCTGTTATTCCCCTAGAAATGATGTTTTCCTTCTCTGAATTCTTAATGCAGTTAGGAAACCCTTTACCACTAGATGGCACTTATGCTGTGTGTCTCAGTTTCTCCAAAGTGTTTAAGGAAGCTAAAGACAATGGCTTTGGAGATACCACAGATTGGAGTGAATAAATACATGACTGACTCATGTGTATGCTAGTTAGATAATGTATCTTTTATAACTATTATCTCACTGATACATTTTAGAAACAATAGACCTCCAGCAGTCCTTAAGTAATAACTAGGCTGTTTCATTGGCTGAAACCCTTATTCTCTTAGCTCCAGGAAGGCTGCTGCTGCATTTCAGGCCATGTCACCCAAGGAACTGTTTTTAGAAATGTCTTCATGATAAATAAAAATTCTACTACAGGACGGGTAGAGCTGAATTTTACATATGACATAATTGTCCTAAATCAGAGGAATTATTCTTAGCAGGAATTATTCAGAAAATAACTATATATAAAAATCTGTTGTTTGCTGTATAGTTATTTATGTTTTCCTCTTTGAAATTATGATATGAGTGGAGTAAACATGTTTTATATCTTATTTATGCTTCTGATGCCAAACATAGCACTTTTACATATTATACTGTTGTTAACTATGTTCAGTAAATTTTAATGTGAAAAAACAAAATATTATAGATTTTTAAAGAAGATTCTAAAAATACTTATATATAATCCTTAAAAAATTAAATATAATTCCTTGCTTATTCTGTAGTGCCACTCAGTACACAAAAGAGATGTGTTAATTGTTGAAGACTGAATGCCATGATAGAGGTAGCCTCTATTGTCATTTCATAATAGGTTATTGACTGCAGCAGTTCATGAAATTAGCATTAACTGTCCATTTAGAAGAGTGTTTAAATAAAGGCATTTAAGAGAAAAAACTGTTTTCTTGACCACAAATACTTGAGTGTAGAAATTAATCTTATTTCATGTGTTCCTTTATTATAAATGATAATTTTAAATTAAGGAGCCAAAATTCTCAGAAAATGGAATACATTTTCTTCTACAAAATTTCTTCTCATCTTTGCTTAGGCTTAATCATATCGTGTCTGTGTATTTGTAAAAGATAAAAACAAAGAATGTTAAAAATGAATTCACCTTTATAAATCCATATTATTTTGATATGGGAATGAAAATATGACTTGTTTTGATCAAAATGAATATTTGCAACAAAATTTCATAGTGTTTCATTGTTTTCCAGAAAATATTTGGGTTTTCTATTTCCAGCTTCACCACTCACTGGCCAGATCTTTCAGTTCAGTTCAGTTCAGTTCAGTCGCTCAGTCATGTGCGACTCTTTGCGACCCCATGAATCACAGCAGACGAGGCCTCCCTGTCCATCACCAATTCCCGGAGTACACCCATACTCATNTCCTCTGCCTTTTCTAAAACCTGATTGAACATCTGGAAGTTCACAATTCACGTATTGCTGAAGCCTGGCTTGGAGAATTTTGAGCATTACTTTACTAGCGTGTGAGATGAGTGCAATTGTGTGGTAGTTTGAGCGTTCTTTGGCATTGTGTTTCTTTGGGATTGGAATGAAAAGTGACCTTTTCCAGCCCTGTGGCCACTGCTGAGTTTTCCAAAATTGCTGGCATATTGAGTGCAGCACTTTCACAGCATCATCTTTCAGGATTTGAAATAGCTCTACTGGAATTCCATCAGCTCCACTAGCTTTGTTCGTAGTGATGCTTTCTAAGGCCCACTTGACTTCACATTCCAGGATGTCTGGCTCTAGGTGAGTGATCACACCATTGTTATTTTCTGGGTCATTAACATGATACATTAAAGAAACATTGTGGTAAGTGTAGAGATATAAAGGAAAATCTGAGAAAGCTTAAGGTAATATTGTGCCTTAAACGGCAAAATGAACTCGACTCTGCACCTGTGAAAAAATACACACATTCACGCACAGAAAGAACATTTATTCATTTAAAAAATACTCATTGAGCACTTGCATGATGACAAAAAAAAAAAAAATCACCAAAACCTCACCACACAGAAAGAACCATTTTTGACATTTTGTATATGTGTGCTGTTTTCTCTACCTCCTTCTCATATTTCTAAATCTTTGACTAACAAAATTTTACTTTTCTGCCAAAACACATTTTCCCTTTTGAATAATAGCATTCCTACTGCTATAAAACTGGCTTTTTCCCATCCTAAAAATGACCCATTCTCTTCATCATCATCATTTGCCTGGTATTTCTTGTGTCAAGTCATCATCTTCAAATAATTTACTTTCACAGTCACCTCTAAACTTAGAATGGCCATAATTTATTCCAAGCTTCCATTTATTTTCTCAGAGGTCACCATCGGTTACTTAATTTTAATCAACTGTTGTTTTCTCTGTTTAAAAAATCAGCATTTATTGTGTGTATACCTTGATATGTAGCATGATGCCAAGATCTAGGTGCTGAGAATACAGGAAGATTTTAGTACAGTCCTTGTGTTCTGAGAGATCACACTCTGGTTGGAAAGCAGATGTGGAAATGGAAAATCTTATGTGATGTTCTAATTACAGAGATCAGATATGACCAGATTGCTACTGGAGCTCACGTGGGAACTTTTGGTGCAGGAGAACATTTTGGAGAAGATTCAATCTTAGTGTTGAAGGGTGAACGGGCTAAATAACGTTAAGGAATTGTAAACAAGTAGCTCTCAAACATAGCTGCACATTTGGCTTTAAAAGTGCTAATGCCTAGGCTCCACCCTAGACCAATGAAATCACAATGTCTGGGGTAGAAGCCGGGCATATATTTGAGGTTCCTTTTGTGATATGAAGGTGCAGCCAGATCTGAGAACCACAGATCTAGGCTGATGGAGGAACACGAGCAAGGCTAAAGGGCATGGAGTGGTAGGACATGTGGACAGTAAGTGTCAGAGCCTCTAATCCTGGCCTGTCTTACTTCAAAGAATGTTTTAATTCCTCCTATTGCTGCTTCCACATGACTGCAGTGATGTTAGGACATGTGACATTGTGCTGCAGTGAAACAGTTTAGTGGTTTAGAATAATACAGTTGTGTTTATATTTCTGTTTGCTTCCATGCAGGGTCATAGTGGAGGGGTTCCTGCTTGACCTCATTCTTGTCCTGGGACCCAAGCTTGTGAAGCTTTCACAGTTTCTAACCAGTTTCTCTGTCAGGGGAGGGAGAGTAGTGAGTTGTATGCCAGTTTTTATAGACTTCTATTATCCTCTGGGAATACTGGGGTAGCTGCATGGTCTCTTGTGTTGGATGAGTGCTCTACTAAACAAAGTGTTATTTGTTGCTCAACTAACATCCTTTTTTCCCTCCTATTAGAACTCTAATACTTATTCAGGAAGCTAGCATATTCCATCCCTTGATCAGAGACCTTAAGTTCCTACCCCAGTTTCAGGGGATGTCCCTGCTTGGTCTAAACCTCTCATAGATATCTCATAGGTTGGATTAGAGAATGGACTGGTAAACTTGTTCTAGATAAGAGGTGACAGAGGAAATCTGTTCAGAAGGTCTTCCCTTCCCCAATGAAAGTCACAAAACAATGATGTGAAACTACTCAGACTCTCCTTTCCCCTTTCAAACATTGAACTCGATGTCCAGAAGTACCTCAGCCCTGTTGTAACAATGTGGTAGCAAATCAATAGGGTGGAACATAAGGAAAAGAGCCTGGGGCCTTGGTATTTTTTAATCTATAGGTTGCCTGTATCCAGATCTCTTGTGAGAGGAAAACCCTCTGTGTGTTTAGGCTTCTGGGAATTGGATTCTCTGTTGCTCACATTTGAATGGATCCTTAAGTGACTTGACTGACTATTTTGGTGACAAACATAAATAAATTCATATTTGTGTAGAGTTCTTGGTCATTGCTGGTTCACCTCAACCACTTCTGAAGAATTATATCCCATTCATAGCCCTCATTGCTCAAACTACAGATGGAACGATTGTATTCTGTAGGGTCTGTCTATCCCAGTAGGGACTGTCTTCTCATGGTCATGAGTGACCCTGAGCTTCTAGCCACAGACCTGCCAGTGAACTACAACCTGAGGTCTGCCATGGGAAATAAGTACTGGAGAGACTGGGTCCTCATTCAGGGCTACGGCATTTGCAATTGAGAGAATGGGCCACTGAGCTCAGATTGCTGAGGTGAGGGTCTCAGAGAGGACTTGGGGGCTGGGGTGTGTGATGTGGACCAGGAGCAAGCTGAGACTATGAAAAACCTGATGATGAGGAGTGGTTCAGAGAGGAGCAGGAAGAGAGAGCAGAGCAAAGGATGCCTTGAAGATTCCTGATGGGGCAGTGATTCCTGACCATGAGGGCCCTCGTCAGGAGTCACCTTTTTCCTGGGACATTATGAGTGACCCACTGTCCTTGTCCTCAAGTAAGCTCTATCTAATACACTAGAGAGCAAAAGCTATTTGTGAGTTAAACTTTTAACTTATCCAATCCCTCTTTCTTCGCGTATATAGTATAAAAGGTAATAATACTTCTTTATAGGTTTGTAGTTGGGATTATATGTGAACAACACAGTACTTGGCACATAGTGGCAGCTCAGCAAATATTACTTCCTTTCCATTTCCCTAACAATTATGGCTGTATGGAGCTAGAAAGGACCGCTTGGAAGAAAGACACAAGCAGAGGCTTGGAATCATGTTTTGGATGGATGGTAAATTAGTGATCTTTCATGTATCAGGTTTTGGATGGATGGTAAATTAGTGATCTTTCCCTTGACTTTCATTTCCAAGATTAATGATTCTCCATGCCTCTGACCTAGCCTCTCCTAATCAACCAGTGTATTTTCTTGATACTAGTCTCTACAAAAGAATGGATTAAATTATTGGTTGTACTCATCGACTCAGATGCTGGACTGCAGAGTTCCACAAAGGAAAGGCTGTTGAGCAGGCAGTGACAAGATACCCACTGCAGCAGGTCACTCTTTCTTCTGTGCTCTTCCAGCACGATTGGAATAGCAGCTACTTAGATAATAAGTGCCACTTGTGAGGTGTTCACTATTTGCCTGGTAATCTGTCAAATGCTTTTCAAGGATCTTGTCATTTAGTACTCACAGCAATCAAAGATGTAGCTACTATTATCTGCATTTTATAGAGGGATTATTGTGCACAGAGAGGTTAAGTAAGTTGCTCATATCCGCACAGCTCATGTGTGGTCAAGATGGAGTCCAGGCAGACTGATTTTTTACCCCAAAGGAAATCAAAGAAAGTACAGAAGCGATGCAAGGGTCACAGATGAGAGGAAGCTTGCCGAGGGGATCCTCATGGTTGATGATAAGCAGGAGAGGATACCCTTCTCCTCCTATTAAAAGAGCCCACAAAAACAGGCCCCTTCTCAGGTTAAAGTCATTTCTTGATCTCAAGAGTCATAGACTGTATAAGCTGGAAGATATTTAGAGATCTTACAACTAGTCAGTTATTGAAAATTCTCCTAAATGTGATTCTCTTTTTTTAAAATAAGATATACTCTCAGGTTCAATTGTAATATCCAAAATAAAGAAATCAACAATACTTCAATTAAAGGAAAAAATGAGGAGTCCTCTATGCTCTCCTGACACTGTCCATACCACTTCATAGGGCTTTTCAGGTCTTTGGTGTCCTGACCCTAGCCTGTGTTCCCGTCTCCTCACTTGGTACTTCCACTTCTTTCTGATTTCAAGTCCAACCATAGTGACAAACACACACCCATCAGTTGTAATACTTGGACTGCTACAAGATCTCATTATTGGTCTACCTATAGCTCTGTTTTATATTTTTAGCTCTTTTTTTTTTTTTTGTAGAAAACATTTATGTTCTACTTTTATTTTTAAATAGTATAATACAGGTATTGAATGGTTTGAATAGTATTATAAACACCTGAAAACCTGAAATTCTTTAGTTAGTCTGAGGTGCCTTGCAGCTATCACCACTG
Source organism: Neotragus pygmaeus (assembly GCA_006410875.1). Taxonomy (NCBI): domain Eukaryota; kingdom Metazoa; phylum Chordata; class Mammalia; order Artiodactyla; family Bovidae; genus Neotragus; species Neotragus pygmaeus. Next base: position 143,230 of record SJYV01003209.1, read on the forward strand.
ATAAGCTCATCCTTCTACCTGAAATTCTTTCTACCCCACCCAAGTCCTCTCCAATGTCCCTTTGGTCTAGACTTAGGAAGTGTTCTTGACTCTCCTTCCACCTGTGAGACTGGGCTAGGATTCTTTCCTACCACCCCCAGCGTTCTGTCCTTCCCCTGTCACATCTTATCACAATGTGCTCTGTGGTCTGTTAACTTGCTTGTCTCCCCCTAGGAAGCACTAGCCTGCGAACTTATTGAAGACAAGAATGGCTAGGGTAACTCTGCAGCCTGGCACACAGCAGGATTGAGAGGTTGAGAATTCTTTACTGTTGAGACAGGATAGTAAACATTTTTGGCTGTGCAGGCCGTGTTTTATCTGTTGAATTTACTCAACTGTGTGCACAGGCTTAGATGCATCACAAAATGTGGGATCTTCCAGGCCTAAGGAATCAAACCTCTGTCTCCCGCATTGGCAGGTGGATTCTTTACCACTCAGTCACCAAGGGAAACCCTGGACTGTCTTCATTTTTGATGACCTTGAAAGTTTTCAGAAACATTTGTCAGATGCTTTGTAGAAAACCCCTCAGTTTGGTTGTATCTGATGGTGTGTTCTAGGGGGAGACTGCAGAAATAAAGCTCCATTTACCTTATATTTCTCAAATGTCTTACCCCTGTTAACACTGATCTTGACCGTCTGCCTCCAGCAGTGTTTGCCAGGTTTCTCCACTGTAAAGTTAGCATGTTTTTCTCCCTCTTCTTGCAGCACTTTTTGGGAAGAAAATCACTGTACCCAGCACACATTTGAGGAGGAGGGAAGTTTTGCTTCACCTCTTTGAGGAGGGAGTATTTATATCAATTATTTGGTACTCTTCTGTGTAGTAGATTTATCTCTTCTCCTCCACATATGCATTGATTCAATTATTTATCAATATGGACTCATAGTACACATTGTCTACTTTGGGTTATAATGCAGTACTACTTTATTTTGTTGTTCAGATTGTTCCAGTTCTGATCACTGGGAACTCTTCTTGTTGTCTCCTCTGTCCCTTTAATAATCCTATTGTTAAATTATGGATTTTTAAAAAACATTTCCTGCTTCCTAGTACTGCGAGATGCTCTGGGGACTTGTAATATTTTTTTTTCCTTATGTCTGAAATCTTACATTTCATGATAACATACTATTCTTGTGCAGTTCTTTTTTTTTTCATGCGGGCTTCCCTCATAGCTCAGTTGGTAAAGAATCCACCTGCAGTGCAGGAGACCCCGGTTTAATTTCTGGGTTGGGAAGACCCGCTGGAGAAGGGATAGGCTACCCACTCCATATTCTGGCCTGGAGAATTCCATGGACTATACAGTCCATGGAGTTGCAAAGAGTCAGACATGACTGACTTTCACTTTCACTTTTTATTCATGAAATTTAGCATTTGGTTGGCCATCCCAGTCTGTAGACTAATGTCTTTGGGGTATTAGAATTAAGAAAAATATTTCTTTAACAATTTCTTTTTCTGTATTTTCTATTTTAATATTTGGAATACCCCTAGCCATTTTGGCTTTATAGATGGGTTATATTTTCTAGAAAATTTCCTTTATTTTTCAAACGTTCCAAAAAATTCAGGGATAGGTATAGACTTTTTAATTTCTAAGAGTTCTTTCTTTTTCTAAGTTAACTTTTTCTTTTTTATTTTTAAAATTTGTTTTTAATTGGGTGATAACTGCTTTATAATGTTGTGTTGGCTTCTGCCATATACCAATGTTAATCAGTCATATATACACATTTGCTCCTCCCTCTTGAACCCCTTCCCCACTTGCTATCCCACCCTTCTAGGCTGTCACCGAGCACAGGTTTGATTTCCCTGTGTTATACATCAGTTTCCCACTAGCTATCTATTTTACATATGGTGTGGAACATGTTTCAATGCCACTCTCTCAATTTCTCCCACTCTCTTTCTCTTGAAGTGTTCACAAGACTGTTCTTTATGTCTGGATCTCTATTCCTGCCCCTCAGATAGGTTCATCAGTATCATTTTTCTAGGTTCTGTGCATTTGCATTAATATATGTTATTTGTTTTTATTTTGCTGACTTTTTTCACCCTCTATAACTGGCTCTAGGTTATAGTTTCTCTGTTCCTTCTCTTTTTTTCTTGGATGAGACTAGTTTTGGGATTTTTCTTTGCCTGCTTGGTTTCTTCTACTCCCTCTGTTGTTTTTTATCTTTTTCATACCGAGTATTTTCCTGAAAAGTCTGGAGATTCTTGGCTATCTGTTCATATCTTAAAGTGATGGCCTAAACACTGACTAGGGCGGATGCACGCATGACTGAGATTCATGCTCTGATGACTTTATTGAAGTGAGATTGGATGATATTGTTGGGGGGCACAGAAATCTCAGTATCTTTGAGGGTTTTATTCAGACCATTCAGTTTATTCAGAGAATACATTCCCCAGGTTCCTGGAAATGGGGTGGGAAAGGATCCCACAGTTTAGTCAGCATTCAGCAGAAAGATTTTTCTCAGAATCACTCTATTACCATCTTTCCNTTATATTTCTCAAATGTCTTACCCCTGTTAACACTGATCTTGACCGTCTGCCTCCAGCAGTGTTTGCCAGGTTTCTCCACTGTAAAGTTAGCATGTTTTTCTCCCTCTTCTTGCAGCACTTTTTGGGAAGAAAATCACTGTACCCAGCACACATTTGAGGAGGAGGGAAGTTTTGCTTCACCTCTTTGAGGAGGGAGTATTTATATCAATTATTTGGTACTCTTCTGTGTAGTAGATTTATCTCTTCTCCTCCACATATGCATTGATTCAATTATTTATCAATATGGACTCATAGTACACATTGTCTACTTTGGGTTATAATGCAGTACTACTTTATTTTGTTGTTCAGATTGTTCCAGTTCTGATCACTGGGAACTCTTCTTGTTGTCTCCTCTGTCCCTTTAATAATCCTATTGTTAAATTATGGATTTTTAAAAAACATTTCCTGCTTCCTAGTACTGCGAGATGCTCTGGGGACTTGTAATATTTTTTTTTCCTTATGTCTGAAATCTTACATTTCATGATAACATACTATTCTTGTGCAGTTCTTTTTTTTTTCATGCGGGCTTCCCTCATAGCTCAGTTGGTAAAGAATCCACCTGCAGTGCAGGAGACCCCGGTTTAATTTCTGGGTTGGGAAGACCCGCTGGAGAAGGGATAGGCTACCCACTCCATATTCTGGCCTGGAGAATTCCATGGACTATACAGTCCATGGAGTTGCAAAGAGTCAGACATGACTGACTTTCACTTTCACTTTTTATTCATGAAATTTAGCATTTGGTTGGCCATCCCAGTCTGTAGACTAATGTCTTTGGGGTATTAGAATTAAGAAAAATATTTCTTTAACAATTTCTTTTTCTGTATTTTCTATTTTAATATTTGGAATACCCCTAGCCATTTTGGCTTTATAGATGGGTTATATTTTCTAGAAAATTTCCTTTATTTTTCAAACGTTCCAAAAAATTCAGGGATAGGTATAGACTTTTTAATTTCTAAGAGTTCTTTCTTTTTCTAAGTTAACTTTTTCTTTTTTATTTTTAAAATTTGTTTTTAATTGGGTGATAACTGCTTTATAATGTTGTGTTGGCTTCTGCCATATACCAATGTTAATCAGTCATATATACACATTTGCTCCTCCCTCTTGAACCCCTTCCCCACTTGCTATCCCACCCTTCTAGGCTGTCACCGAGCACAGGTTTGATTTCCCTGTGTTATACATCAGTTTCCCACTAGCTATCTATTTTACATATGGTGTGGAACATGTTTCAATGCCACTCTCTCAATTTCTCCCACTCTCTTTCTCTTGAAGTGTTCACAAGACTGTTCTTTATGTCTGGATCTCTATTCCTGCCCCTCAGATAGGTTCATCAGTATCATTTTTCTAGGTTCTGTGCATTTGCATTAATATATGTTATTTGTTTTTATTTTGCTGACTTTTTTCACCCTCTATAACTGGCTCTAGGTTATAGTTTCTCTGTTCCTTCTCTTTTTTTCTTGGATGAGACTAGTTTTGGGATTTTTCTTTGCCTGCTTGGTTTCTTCTACTCCCTCTGTTGTTTTTTATCTTTTTCATACCGAGTATTTTCCTGAAAAGTCTGGAGATTCTTGGCTATCTGTTCATATCTTAAAGTGATGGCCTAAACACTGACTAGGGCGGATGCACGCATGACTGAGATTCATGCTCTGATGACTTTATTGAAGTGAGATTGGATGATATTGTTGGGGGGCACAGAAATCTCAGTATCTTTGAGGGTTTTATTCAGACCATTCAGTTTATTCAGAGAATACAATCCCCAGGTTCCTGGAAATGGGGTGGGAAAGGATCCCACAGTTTAGTCAGCATTCAGCAGAAAGATTTTTCTCAGAATCACTCTATTACCATCTTTCCTCCCCTGTTCTGGCTTCTCTGAATCCAAACTTCACCCAAGATTTCTATTTTCACTAATCTTTCAGTGTGAGAAATTGGAAGGGTTAAGGTTCGTTTGGTTGGTTACAATCAAAAGAGATTTTTTTTTTAAAGCTGGAACTTTTGTGCATTCTTATCCAATAGCAAAGAAAAGCAATGTGAAAGAATGCTCAAACTACCATACAATTGCTGTCATTTCACGTGCTAGCAAAGTAATACTGAATATCTTTCAAGTTATGCTTCAACAGTACGTTACCAAGAACTTACAGATGTCCAAGCTAGATTTCAAAAAGGCAGAGGAACTATAAATCAAATTGACAACATCCGCTGGATCATAGAAAAAGCAAGGGAAACTGAGAAAACCATATACTTCTGCTTCATTGACTACACTAAAGCGTGTGACTGTCTGGATCACAACAAACTGGGGAAAATTCTTAAAGAGATGGGAATACCAGACCACCTTACCTGATTTCTGAGAAACCTGAATGCAGGTCAAGAAGCAACAGTTAGAACCATACATGGAAAAATAGACTGGATCAAAATTGGGAAAGGAATATATCAAGGCTGTATATTGTCACCCTGCTTATTTAACTTACATGCAGAGTACATCGTGTGAAATGTTGGGCTGGATTAAGCACAAGCTGCAATCAAGATTGCCAGGAGAAATATCAATAACCACAGATATGCAGGTGTTACCACTCTAATCACAGAAAGTGAAGAGGAATAAAAGAGCCTCAGTTCAGTTCAGTTCAGTTCAGTGACTCAGTCGTGTCTGACTCTTTGCAACCCCATGAAAGGCAGCACACCAAGCCTCTCTGTCCATCACCAATTTCTGGAGTTCACCCAAACTCATGTGCATCGAGTCGGTGATGCCATCCAGCCATCTCTTCCTTAGTTGTCCCCTTCTCCTCCTGCCCCCAATCTCTCCTAGCATCAGGGTCTTTTCAAATGAGTCAGCTCTTTGCATCAGGTGGCCAAAGTATTGGAGTTTCAGCTTCAACATCAGTCCTTCCAATGAACACTCAGGACTGATCTCCTTTAGGATGGACTGTTTGGATCTCCTTGCAGTCCAAGGGACTCTCAAGAGTCTTCNGCATATTGGGCACTTACTGACCTGAGGAGTTCTTCTTTCAGTGTCCTATCTTTTTGCCTTCTCATTTTGTTCATGGGGTTCTCATGGAAATACTGAAGTGGTTTGCCATTCCCTTCTCCAGTAGACCACGATTTGTCAGAACTCTCCACCATGACCCATCCGTCTTGGGTGGCCCTACATGGCATGGCTCATAGTTTAACTGAGTTAAACAAGGTTGTCTAACTAAGGTTGTCAGGTTGGTTAGTTTTCCATGATTGTGGTTTTCAGTCTGTCTGCCCGCTGATGGAGAAGGATAAGAGGCTCATGGAAGCTTCCTGATGGGAGAGACTGACTGAAGGGAAAACTGGGTCTTGTTCTGATGGGCGGGGCCATGCTCAGTAAATCTTTAATCCAGTTTTCTGTTGATGTTGGCTGTGTTCCATCCCTGTTAATTACCTGGGGCAAACCATGGTGGAGATAAAGAAGATAATGGTGACCTCTTTCAGAAGGTCCCTTGCATGCACTGCTACACTCAGTCCCCCCAAACCTGCAGCTGGCCACTGCCGACCCACGCCTCCTGTGGAGACTCCTGGATACTCACTGGCAAGTCTGGGTCAGTCTCTTGTGGGGTCACTGCTCCTTTCTCCTGGGTCCTGGTGGGCACACGGTTCTGTTTGGGCCCTCCAAACAGGAGACTATTTCCCAGTCCTGTGTGAGTCTGGCAGCTCTTTGGTGGGGTTAATGGTGACCTCCTCCAAGAGGGCTTATGCCATACTCAAGTCTGCTGCCCCCAGAGTCCCTGCCCCTGCAGCAGCCCACTGCTGACCCATACCTCTACAGGAGATACTCAAACACAGTTTTGTCTCTGTCTCTGTGGGGTCTCTGGGTCCTGGTGCACACAAGGTTTGTTTGAGCCCTCTGAGTGTCCCTGGAGGGTATTGGGTTTGATTCTAAATGTGATTTTACCCCTCCTACCATCTTGCTTGGGCTTCTCCTTTGCCCTTAGACATGGGGTATCTCCTCAAAGTCACTCCAGTGCCATGCAGCCGCTGCTCCAGCACCTACCATCTTGATGGGACTTCTCTGCCCTTGGAAGTGGGGTTATGTCCTCAAAGTCGCTCTAGCACCACACAGCCGCCACTCTACTTGAGTGGGTGGCCTTTCCCTTCTCCAGGGATCTTCCTAACCCAGGGATCAAACCCAGGTCTTCCACATTGCAGGAGGATTCTTTACCAGATAAGCCACAATGTATGAGCCTATATAGTTTCCCCCTTCTCTCTGCTCTGTCTTGGATTTTTTGAAACATGTTTCACCCCTTATCATTAAATTGCTAGTTTTAAATTTAAAATAGCCTTATTGCTCTATGAGAATATTTGCATCTCAATAGCTGTTGACCTGTGGCTTTTAAAAATTTTGTGAAATTCAAAAAACTGGGAAGTTTACATTTTTCCATCTTGAGGTAGATATTCTAGTTTTCCTTGCTGTTTGATGAAAGGATCAAGTTCTTCAAGATTTCCTAGTTTCTGGTGCTCTTTCCTAATAAATGTTCTTCCACCAAGGTCTTCCATTGACAACAGAACCCAATGCCCCTGCCTTCTTGAGCTATGTCTCTTGTTTAATTTAAATGAGCTTGATATTACATTACAATCTTCCATCTTTTGTACTTGGCTTGTGTCCTTGAAGGAAAGTAAAATAAGGTCAAGTTTGATACAGCAAATAGCTGACTCTGAGGAAAGTACATCTAGGAGGTAATTTAAGGAAAATAGGCTGGTGCTAGAGATATAGGTAAGGAGGTTGCATGTGGAGAAGAGATATTTTTTAGAGTTGTAAAATTGTATGATTGGTCTGGCTGAATATTTTTTCAGTGATACAGAAAAAAATTAGTAGGGGACTTTTATAGTGTCTAATAGATGAATATTTAAAGTCACAGTCCTGTACAGCAGGAAACTGGTCCATAACTGAGCCAGAGTGACTCCACCTCCAATTCAATTCTTTGCTTAAGTTTTCTGGCACTTTTCACAGAAAGAGCTTACTTTGCAACCTTCTGTTAGGGCTGTTCCTCAGCATCTTCTTGTACCCTTAGCTTCCTAGCTTCTTCCTCAGGAAATATTTACAACCAAGGAAGACAGATAGTTAAACAAGCCAGTTCAGTTTCCTCCTTGTTACAGTCCTTTATCAGATTTTTTGCTTACTTCCTTTTTTTTGGTCTAGATTTGATTTCAGACTGAATGGAGGGGATTGAGATTGCTCTCTTCGTCAAAACCTCTGATTACACTGTTAGACCAGAGTCAGCAAACTGTAGCTCCAGGGCCACATCAGATTATAAAACAGGCTCACCAACAGCTTTATAAATAAAGTTTTATTGGAACATAGCCACATTCATTTGTTTATATTGTGTCTATGGTTGTTTTCACACTGACAGATTAGAGCAATTACCACCAAAATCTCAGGACCCCCTCAAAGCCTAAAATTTACTAATGGCTTATACATGATAGGACTCACAAATACCTGTTGAAAAACAGTTTTTCTTTTTTAAGGCAAAAATGAACTAGTGTCCAAATTAAGTTGACTTGAATCCCTCAAAATAGTTTTCACACCAATTTTCCCCTGTTTAAATGACTTGAGGTTCCAATTCATAGTTAATAGAGTTGAAATTTAAGAATACTTCTGTGCAAAAAGATGCCTGGTGAGAAAAAAAAGTACTTATTTTTTATTCAACCCTACAATTTCTGCTTTTGTGTCAGGCACTGTGTTTTGGCTTAATTCTAGTTCCAGTTCTTTCTCTGGGTAACTCTGAGGACTTCAGTAAGTGGTTTGGAATCCTATACCACTTCAGACTCTGGAAAGAGTCAAAGTTATTACCTATTGTTATTATCTCTTAGGTAGAAAGGAACTTTAAAACATCTAGTCTCTCTTCTATCCAGATTCAAAAATGCATTTGTGTTATTGAGTATATGTTAATGGTTTAAATTAATCTGCATTTAAGATGTAGTTCTGTTGGGAGAGTACCCCTAGGACTGATCAAACTGAATGCTGTTTATCTGGTAAATATTTTGGTTCTCGGGAACTTCCATTTGGGTCCTAGGTGTACACCACTGAGAGGGTAAAGGTGATTTCAAATTCTAGACATTTTCTCTTTCTCACAGATGTTTCTGAGGATACATAGATTTGGTATGCATGACTAGCCTTTACAAAGTGCTTCAATACAAATCCCATATGTCAGTTTTTTTTTCTTTTGACACTTCGTGAAATTTCATCCTTTCAATGCAACTATTTCCTTGCTGTGACCATGTCTTCACTCCCTGCTTGTCACAGATTCTTGCTGACCAATGATGAGAATTTGGAGTTCATGGGAAATAAGTACTGAGTTCTACCTGGGGACAGTCTCCTTGGTCATGTTGTTGCACAGGCCCAGCACATGGCTCTTGTTACCTGCAGCTTATTGAATCCTTGCTTTAATGTTAATTTCTAGCTCCAACTACAACAACAACAACCACTTTCCAACAACTACGACCACTACCACTACTCAAATAAAAATGACCATGACTACTACACCTCGAAGAGAAACAACCGAGGCTATTACTCCAACAATGACCAGAACTAATCAGACAAAAACTACTACTTCAACAGCCACCATCACCACACTCTAATGACAACCACCACTGTTCCAAAAATGAGCACCACTACTACTCCAGTAGCAACTGCCAACGCTACTTCAACAATCACGATGATCACTACCGTTCCAATGACGACGAAGCCGTCTACCACTGCTCTTCCAGTGGCAACACCCACAGAGCACTTCCAGCCAGGTAAACAGATGTGCTTCTGATCCTAGAAGGCTTTAAAGGAGAGGACATTGGCTATGCAGAGCACTGTGTTAAGTCAGATGTACAATCTAGGGTGAGGATTCTTAACAGGCTTCCAAAGCTGGCTCTACAGGGTCTATGAATCCCCTGTCCCCTGTTATATTCATCTTTTATATCTATAAGCATTTACAGAGTGAAGGAGACCTAAGGCTTTTTATCAGGCTCTCAAGAAATTCATTAATACAAAAAAACACACACAAAACCCAGGTCACTGATCTTGTACATCTAAGGAGAATGGCTCATTTGAACACAGAATTATGAGGAAAAACTAAGGATGCCAGAACAGGGCCTGGTGAATGAGATTCTGCCCTTTCAAGGAGCTCTGAATAGAGATCATTTAATCCATTCTAAAGCCTAACCCAACACATGAGGATAAGATTTCAGTGAAGTTAATGCTCACTCTGTTTCCTGTGTCAGGAAACATCTAACTGCTTTACAACTATTAAGCCACTTAATTTTTATGACAACCCTACCCATTGTCAATCCTACCTTATATTCCTAAGGACTGAGGCACAGAGTCTGAGTTCATTGTTGTTTCTCTTCATTCATATGAATAGAAAATGGTTGGGTCTAGATTGTGCCCATTAATTTGAATGCTGGCCTTTGCTGCATTCTATACTGAACAGAGAGTTTATGTTTGGATGAGTTTGTTCTGATCTGACATTCCCACTGGAAAAGTTTTCATACAATTACCCTGCTTTTTCAGGGTGTCAGTGACCTACACATTTTGCTTCTAACCTCCTTTGTTCATGTATCAGAGGAATGCCATTTATACTGATGACAAAGTAAATATCAGATTTAAGGATTATGCAATTTAGAATGCATACACTTGGTTTTTTTTTTCAATTCAGGCTGCAGTGTTCATACTTCAAATTTCTGTTAGATAATAGTTTAGGTTTAATATAAATGGACAATATTTTTGAATTATAGACGGGGAAATAACTTCTCATTTTGAGGACATGTTTGGGTTCAAACTTCTCTTTTTAGGATTAAAAAGATAAATTTTATGTGGAGATTCTCAAAGACTCCACAACCCTTTGGCATTTTGAAGTGGCTCTAGAACTGAAGAGTAACAGAAATATCACAAACTCTTAGCCAAAATATTTGAGGGAACACATTGATTGATTTCCCATCACCCCTGTTGATCCATGTGTGTATTCAGTGAGGAGGATCTGAAGGATTTTCTTCAAGTTGAATTTGGAAGGAGGTCTTTAGGTTGAAAGTGGGATTTTTACAGCCATAAAAGTTTGCAAGAAAAATACAGTAGAGCATCTGTTGACTTTTTCAATATTGATTTAGCTTAATAGTTTGTGCCTGCTGAGGTGGATGGATTAGAGTTCCTGTTTTGAGGGACATGTATAAGTTATGGCCTTTGTTTAAAGCTGAAGTTCAGAAGGAAAGTGTTGGTGCATATGTTCCTGTGACCTCCTGGAGGTAGTATTAATTGAGTCTTATACATGTCCTGATAGTTTCCTAGTGATTTTGAGTTTAGAGTTGAACTTCACAGTATAGAAAGGATGTTAGCACTGGAACAGATCTATAGCAGGGGCATTTGTATTTATATTCATTCCCTCTCTGTGCTCTGTGCCCCTGTCTATGCTAGTCGCCTAGAATTCTCCTGAACTAGTTGGAAGTAAAGTCCTAGGAGAACAGGAGAACAGCAAAATGCCCACAAAGATCAAAACTACAGAAAGAAGTTAAGATCAACAGGTCTTCTGCACAGATTTAAGTTGAATGAAGACTGTGATCATTTTGATTTTCTTTCATTGTTCTGTTCTTAATTCCTAAAGAGAGCCATATCCTGCTACAAATTTGAGCATTAGACAAAAGCAAACCCCCCCCCCAAAAAAAAGAAGAAAGAAAGAAAAGAAATACACCACCACCAACAATGACCAAAAAACTCCCATAAAAACAAAAGATAGCTCAGAACAAGAAAACAGGTAATGTTAAAATGTGAAGTCCATGGTAAGAAAGTGGAAAGAAGACCGATAAGAGGCAATAGGGAAAGCCTAGGTTTGAGAATTCTTGTTCAGCCAGCACCACTGCATTGCTCTAAAATTCCGTGATGCTCTCACAAGAAGGGATATAAAAATCTTATTAAGAGGCAACTGGTCAACTCTGCAGGTCACATGAGATGTTTGATAGAAAATAAAGGAAAGATTTCGAGCAAAGGAAAAAGGAAACATAGCCCCAAGAATTCTCAGTAAAGCTTTCTGGTGAGAAATAGATGAGTCAGATAACATATGAAATTAGTCTTATGAAAGGAGTGATCAGAACACAACTGCAGAAGGATCCAGGGTACCAGGAACATTGCTTTGAGGTTTATTACCAAGACTCAGACAGTGGACTCTACTGTCTCCTTCAAGTAACTTCAAGAAATTGAATAATCTCAGCATGCTTTCTGTGCTGGTCAATGTGTACATCTCCCTGGAAACATGTAGATGGATAATTAGGAACTTGAATAAGGTTAGGAAATCAAGATTGGGGTTCTTGTGAACAAGGTGGGTTAGAGCCAGCCCCAAGGCCATGCTCCACAGAAATGAAATGTCATTGATATGATAAAAGTTTGATATGAATAAACACTTAACTGAGTGTCCTATATAAGATGCTCTGTTGATAGGTTTTAAGAGGATACTAAGAGTATAAAAGGAGAAATGATTCTATTGATAAGCTCTTCAGATCATTATCTAGGTAATATTTATTCATGATAATGAAATACATATATGGCAGGGTAATGTCTCAAGGCCATCCTCGAATATTTCTCTAGGAAAGAGTCAAAGGGTAATTCCTAATTTTAGTTTTGTTTGCTATTTTTCTCTGGAGTTGGAAATTTTCCTCCACAAATTGAACAGCATTCTTCCATTCTTATCATTTCAGTGCCTTCTTTATCTTCTCCAACGCAGGCTGCAGGTACCAAGCCTACCACCCCACATGAAACAAATAAAGCTTGCTTACCATCGTACTCTTGCTCAACAGGTAACTTCATTTTCTTTCCTGAAAGCCTGGGAGCTTTCAAATTCTGATAAATAGCACACTGTTAAGAGCACATATTCTGTAATAATGGAGGTCTGACTTGAGTACCTACAAAGGCTACTCCGATTAGCTATACGACTTGAACAAATGTCTTACCCTCTTTGAATCTGTGTTTATCCTTTGTAAAATGGATGGAATTTTACTGATGTAGAATTCTTTCAAGGATTAAATTAGATAAAGATTGGAACATAGTTAAATGGTGGTGATATATAGAGTGGCAACTATGACTATCACTTAGCCTGTCCAGAAGAAATATGCACACCTGAGCAACATAGCTAGCTTGTAAGATTTGGGAACATCCACATGTGTATCTGCATTTCTCTAAATTAAATGAACCAGCCTTTTCTCTAAACGTATTAGTAGCTTTAATCCCCTGGACTGAGCCTTAAAAAGTTTAAATCCAAATTAACCTGGTCCAGACCAGACTAGTCACTTATGTTTCGCCTAAACTCCAGAAACTACATGGAGCCACAAGACCCTCCCGCTGCCTTGTTAAGCTTTCATTTCACATGGACACTTTGAGATGGGTTGAGAACATGGACAGGAGAACCAAAGAGGCATGCCCTGCTAGGACTGGGCTCTTCTGCCAGAAAAGTCTCCCTGCTCACCCCAATTTTGGAAAATCCATATTCTTTTCAGATGTAAGATTTGTCTTGTCTTTACTGTGATGGCGAAAGGTAATGCTGAATCCTGTCATCTTTCCCAGCTAACTTGCTACCTGTGGTGGTAAATTTGGGGATGTGGCACATGCTGAACTCCTTTGCAGTGCAGAGCTGGCTTATGTGTCCTTGTGCCTGTGAAGCATTTAAACAAGGTCAGGCTTTTCAAGACTCCTCGTGCATATGACTCATCATTTTCAGGAGCTGCCAATCTGTAGCAGACCCCAAGTATGACCTACCTTTTGCCAATCATCCCTGGAAGCTGGTTAATAAAAAATGGACGTGCAGTAGGATGCACAGAGGGACCAATTCAACTTGGAATCAATCTCTAAAATATGTCATTAAAGCCTGGTCAAGGCAGAGATTTTCAGAATGGACCAGACATTGGAACAGCTGTGTTCCCACAGCTTCTGTGATTGCTGCCTCTTGGCAGTGTCTCTGAGGTTCTCTAGCCAAATCCTCACAGTGCCCAAGTCAGACTTCAGTGGGTTAAAGCCTCACAAAATAAAAGAATTTTAGTATGGAAGGAATTTTGGTCATCATATGGCCTGCCACCCACCTTTTGCCAGACAGATGTACCAGCAAACTGTCACTTGTTGTGGTTGTTCATTAGCCATGTCATGTCTGATTCTTTGTGGCCTCATAGTCTGCAACATACCAGCCTTCCCTGTCCTTCACTACCTCTGGAGTCTGTTCAAATTCATGTTCATTGAGTTAGTGATGCAATCCAACCATCTCATCCTTTATCACCCTCTTTTCCTTTTGCCTTCAGTCTTTACCAGCATCAGGGTCTTTTCCAGTGAGCTGGCTCTTCACACCAGGTGGCCAAAATATTTGAGCTTCAGTCCTTCCAATGAATAGTCAAGATTGATTTCCTTTAGGATTGTCTGGTTTGACCTCCTTGTAATCCAAGGGACTCTCAAGAGTCTTCCAACACCACAGTTCAAAAGCATCAATTTTTCAGTGCTAGCCTTTATGGTCCAATTTTCACATGCATACATGACTACTGAAAAAAACCAGAGCTTTGACTCTACTCAGCTTTGTCAGCAACGAGATGTTCTGCTTTTTAATATACTGTCTAGGTTGGTCATAGCTTTTCTTCCAAGGTGCAAATATCTTTTAATCTCACGGCTGCAGTCACCATCCATAGTGATTTTGGAGCCCAAGAAAATAAAATCTGTCATTGTTTCCCTTTTTTCCTCTTCTATTTGCCATGAGGTAATGGAACTGTATGCCATGAGCTTAGTTTTTCAAGTGTTGAATTTCAAGCCACCTTTTCATCTCCTCCTTCACCATTATCAAGAGGCTCTTTAGTTCCTTTTCACTTTCTGCCATTAGAGTGATATCATCTACATATTCGAGGTTGTTGCATTTCTCCTGGCAATATTGATTCCAATTTGTGATTCATCCAGTCTGGCAGTTTACATGATCCACTCTGCGCACAAGTTAGATAAGCAGATGACAATATGTAGCCTTGTCATACTCCTTCCCCAATTTTGAACCAGTCAGTTGTTCAATGTCCAGTTCTAACTGTTGCTTCTTGACCAGCATACACATTTCTCAGGAGACAGATAAGGTAGTCTAGTACTTCTGTCTCTTTAAGAATTTTCCACAATTTGTTGTGGTCCACACAATCAAAGAAGTCAATAAGATCAAACCAGTCAATCCTAAAGGAGATCAACCCTGAATATTCATTGGAAGGACTGATGCTAAAGCTGAAGCTCCAATACTTTGGCCACCTGATGTGAAAAGCTGACTCACTGGAAAAGACCCTGATGCTGAGAAACATTGAGGGCAAGATGAGAAGGAGACAACAAAGGATGAAATGGTTGGATGACATCACTGACTTAATGGACATGAGTTTGAGCAAACTCTGGGAGATAGTGAAGGACAGGGAAGCCTGACATGCTGCAGTCCATGGGGTCACAAAGAGTCAGATATGATTTAGTGACTGAACAATAACAACATAATCAAAGGCTTAGCATAGTCAATGAAGCAGAAATAGATGTTTTCTGGAATTCTTTTGTTTTCTCCATGATCTACCTAATGTTGGCAATTTGATCTCTGGTTCCTCTGCCTTTTCCAAACCTAGCTTGGATGTCTGGATGTTATCAGTTCATGTACTGCTGAAGCCTAGCTTAAGGATTTTGAGCATAACCTGTTAGCATGTGAAAGGGTTATCCAAGTCATTAAGACCTTTTTGTATCATTCTTCTTTTGTACCATTCATCATCCTTGCCAACTCTTTTTAATCTCTTCTGCTTCTGTCAGGTCCTCACCATTTCTGTCCTTTATCATGCCCATTCTTGAATGAAATGGGGAAAGGGAAGATATACCCAACTGAAAGGGAAAGATATATCCAGCTGAATGTAGAGTTCCAGAGAATAGCAAGGAGAGATAAGAAGGCCTTCTTAAACGAACAATGCAAAGAAAACTGTCATACATTATCTCATTTAATTCTTTCAGGGTAGGTTTATTTCTTGCCATTGCCAGACAAAGGAGCCTATTTAGTTCTGTTTTGGAAACACAGCCTTCATTTCAACTGCCAGTTACTAGCTGTGCACCCATAGGCAAGATGTTGCATTCCTCACTGCAAGTTTGTGAGGAATGAGAACTAAGATGTTTGAAAAGTCCATTGCATGGTGTCTCTCCCCACATCGTTCCTATTGTTATATAATAACATAATAGTAATGGCTGATATTTGTTTAACATGGTGTTAAGGACCTTATAAGCATCATCTAATATGCTTTATGAGATGGGTGCTATCAACAGCTTGTAGTTCTGACTCTTACCCTAGCTAGAAACATAAATATATACATTTATGTGCATGCATACATAAATGTATATGCAAAGGACCTCGATCAAGGTCACATTGTTGAGGGACATTGTCAACATTGATGTCAAGTTTTATCTTACTCAAGTCCATGCAGCTTTTACAAAATCACCCATTCTATACCTGAAACATTTACCTAAGGTTATAATACAAGTCATGCACAAAGCCTAGACTGTAGATTTTGTCTTTGGCTCTCCAAGAAGTACTGTCAGAATAATTAAAATGTAAATACAGTATGTAAAGTGTAAAACTTTAGAGGGGATATGGTGGATTCATTTTCACTGCCATTGCAAAATGACGAAACTTTTGTCAGTAGTCGAGGATTTTCTAAGACCTTCCATATTTTCATTGGATGAGAATGTAACTTGTGTAGTGGTTATGAACTGAAGCTCTTGCCCCATTCTATAGTTGGAAACTTCAACCATTTCAGGACTACTTCCTCGGGTGTAAAATAGGATTAAGAAAATCGGTATAAAAATATAAAGGTCTTGGTATATAATAGATACTCAGTAAAGGAAGAATCCTGTCTCTGACCTATATGTCAGATAGGTTGCTTAGGAAGGTCAACAGTATGTGTTCTGTGTAACAAAAGGCATATTTCAAAACACAATTAAAATTTGAACGTTCAAAACTTTAAAGCATAATATTCTTTTATATCAAGATTTTAGGTACATAGCATCCTTGTGTGTGTGTGTATGTGTGTGTCTGTATGTGTTAGTTGCTCAGTTGTGTCCAGCTCTTTGTGACCCCATGGACTGTCCCACCAGGCTCCTATGTCTGTGGAACTCTCCAGGCAAGAATACTGGAGTGGGTTGCCATTCCTTTTTCCCGGGGATTATCCTGACCTGGTAGTTGAATCCAGGTCTCCTTCATTACAGGCAGATTCTTTATTATCTGAGCCATCAGGGAAGCCCATATAGTATCCTTAGAAATTCTGCATATATCCTCATGTTACATTAGCTTTGGAGTTGATGTAAAATGTTTTCTAAAGCTCTTTTGGATCAATCTGGGCACAATGGTGCATAATGTAGGAGTTGGATGCCACCTGTTTGGGATATCTTAATGCATTTCACTCACATTTAAAATATAAAGCCAATGTAACACCTGTTTTGAAAAGGGTGGTTCTTCTGTTTGATGTGCAGTGGCCTCATTGCAGTTTCATAGCTGTCATGAAAAAACTGGTTACCTACCTTAAGTGGTAATCTTTAACCTAGTTCTGAGAATGGGCCACTATAACTTCTCGAAAATTGTGGGTAAACATTCTGTGAACATATACTTGTTTCCATAGATAGAAAAAAAGGGGTCCATTTTGGAAGGGTTGGTGATGAAAATGGTTAAGAAGTATGGGTTACAGGTTAAATTANAGGATGAGATGGCTGGATGGCATCACTGACTCGATGGACGTGAGTCTGAGTGAGCTCCGGGTGTTGGTGATGGACAGGGAGGCCCGGCATGCTGCGATTCATGGGGTCGCAAAGAGTCGGACATGCCTGAGCAACTGAACTGAACAAGGTCCATGGATGAGCACCAACAAGGGAGTCTCCATTGGAATCTGTGTTGCTGTCTTGGTAGTATTGCTCATATCTGTGGTATTCTGGATTAACAAAAGTAAGTCACCTCAGGACTATGCCCACAGGAGTATTCTTGAGCCAAACTACCTATAGCCCTATATTCCATATGATTTTGGTTTCACGTAACTTTCTTGGTTCTTACCTTGTTCTTTTTTATTTTTATTTATCTTAAAATTATCTTCCCAGTGAAGAGAAACATGATGCTTAACTTCTCCATGGGAGAAATTAAATATGGAGAATTAAGCATTGGTTAGGTAGAATTGGGATTTGGATATCAGCAAACCAGTGTAATATACAAGATTTGTTCACTCCTCCTTTTCCCCTTCCTCCAATAACCAATTTAAGTTTTACAACACCCACTTAACAGAGGAACCAAATGAGCCACTAGGAGGATGCATGATTTCAGGGCTAAGAAGAGAACAAAGGGTTTCACAAGGCAGCCACCCAGGGCCTCCTGGGGTCCTTCCGCCAGTGTGTGTGTGTGTGTGTGTGTGTGTGTGTGTGTGTGTGTGTAAAACCTGTCATCTATAGGAGAAACACAACCTCCATTTTTTTTTTTACAGTGAATTATGATTATATTAAAGTAAGCTAGGGCATGTGGGTCAATGCATTAATCCTAATAATCATAAGATACTTTCCACTAAGGGGTTTATTTGGCTCCTGGACATTCAAGAAAAGTTATCTGGAGTTATCAGGGAAGAACCCAGATTAATTTGTTTCCCCTTCATTTTAAAAATATTCTTTCCTCTTAAGTAATTTTTTCAGTGTCTGATATCTTTACTTGTTTTTCTCGTATTAAGGTAATAACAGTAATAATATACGTATTGGGAAAAAAATGTCATGAACTCTTTAGCTTATATGTCTAATTTTCTCTTCATTTCTTATCCGGTTTAGAATATCTTTGCCTGGGTAACAAGGTGGAGCCACTACGGTAATTTTGAAACAGTTTGTGTCAACGCCTTTTGATATTCTTATTCTATTAAAAATAAGGAAAATGTCTCTGTCCCTCTCCTCTTTTCCTTCTGAGTTCTCCATTTTATACTCTGGATTCTGAAAAATCTAGTATATAGAGAATCTCCATTGCTGTCTAACCTTCCAGTAATGATTTTAGTGATGAGATGAAAATACATCTCTGTGTTTTCTGCAAATGAGCTAGAACTGTACAGAAACAGCACCTGAAACCAGACCTTTTAGAGCAAGAGAACTAAACTGCAGATTTTGTCTCATGGGCCATTTGAGTGGGCTGTTGGTTTGTTATGATTTCATTCATTGCTTTGTTTACTGCATGTCTGTTGAGTCCTTATTATATTCTGAAGAGATGAGCAGAGCAGACTGAAAACATGTAAGTGAATAAGCCAGGCACTTATAGGACCTCCAGAGAAATACCACAGGGAACACAGCNTGATTTCATTCATTGCTTTGTTTACTGCATGTCTGTTGAGTCCTTATTATATTCTGAAGAGATGAGCAGAGCAGACTGAAAACATGTAAGTGAATAAGCCAGGCACTTATAGGACCTCCAGAGAAATACCACAGGGAACACAGCAGGGCAGTAGGCTGTGTGAGTGAGCCCCAAGGGAGAAGAAGGCAGCTCTGCAAAGATCTGGAGGAGGACAGCTCCAGGCTGAAGACCCACAAAGCTGGGCGTGCCTCCAGCTCTCCACGGTCCCACCATCCCCTATTGTTCCATGCCCAGCCTGCTGTGCTCAATTACATTAGTTGTGTGGCCTCAAAACCATTTGAATTTACAGTTGTGTAAAACTACCCCACTGCCCAATAAAAAGTTAAATCCTCTTTGTATGCATCCCTGTAGTCATTTTCCCAAACATCTGTAGGGGTGGGAAACCACTATCTACTTGCAAATCCAAGTAGCCTGCTTTATATGGTCCAGCTTGGGCTTTAGGCAAAGTCTTTCTTTGATAAAATCCATCCGTCTTAAGCCACCATCCATTATTCCTAGTTCTCTTTTATTGGATGTTTGTACACAGTTTTTCTTATACCTAAGTTAATCACATGAGCCAGTCCACAGAACATGCCTTAAACAATGACCAACACATTGTAACTGTTCCATAAATGTTGACTTTTATTATTGTAGGCATGCCTTTCACATCAATAAATCTGTGAGACAGGCACTAGTATTAGTCTTAGTTTACAGCTTGGAAAACAGGTTTAGAGATGTTGAGTAATATTGAAAGTCACATCACACAGCAGTTAAAAGGCTCCAGTGTAGGTCTCCTAGAGTCCAAAACCCAGACTTTTAGAAGTTTTTGACTATCTGCTTCCAAAAATGGAAGAAAAATAAACACTTCCTATAGGCAGAAAAGAATGGAAAATAGCATCCTCTTAGTCCTTTCACTGTTTTGATTTTTTAAATTTTCACTTTTTATCCCCTAATTAGAAAAGAAAATATTTATTGTAGAAAACACCTTACAAAAAAAACAAAACAAAGCTGAGCGTTTCCTCATCATGTTATTTTGGGGGCAGCTATTAATTTATCACATTAACTATTTTGAACCACAGATACCTAACCTGTTTCCACACATGTATGACTAATCTGTTTAAAGATCAGAGCTGAGTGAAGACTCAGTGCATTTCATATCATTTCTGGGCAGGCTTAGGTAATTAAAATAGTGACTGCATATAAGTTCTAAGAAAGTAGCTCTATCAAAGCCCCACAAATTACCTTTTTGTACCCTTGATGTGTACAAGCTATAAAAATCATCTAACTCATAGCTTCCCAATTTTGACCATTAAGACGCAGTAAGATTTTTGGCTGCGTGATCTAGTACACACTTAGATGAAGCAATGCTATTTTAATATATCCAGTATGCTCTGATATTTTATATGCTGATATATATTTATCTTAAGTATAGGATATAGACCACTGCATAGATTTAATTTAGCCTTCTCTAAAGGGTCACAGTCTCCATTCAGAAAAACACCGACCAAACCATTCCCTGGCCATCTTTGTGAAAGTGCATGCTGGTTTAGTACTTCATCTTGATGTCTGATATTTGTCTTCTTACATTTTCAATTTTTGTTTTCTGTTACATAAGTCTCTTAAAGGAGACAAGTCTGAGATTTTGAAATGACAGCTGAGGATTTCTATCACTTCATTAAACAGGTTTTCCTAAAACTTCATATTTATAAAATCTGGAAGCTTCTATTGACTTCATAGGCTGTCTGAATGATGCCCTAGGAAATGCAAATAGCCAGTATTGCCTGAACATAAAGAACTGTGCTGCTCATCCTTGAGAATTGTTTTTCTCTTAATCATGTTATTCTTTCTACAGTGTGATTCCCTTGAAGGAGTCTCATATGGGAGCTTTGAAACATGCAGCTCTGAAGCCTATCCAAGCAGAAGATAATGCCTACATTATTGATGACTCTCATTAAGTCGTGGGCCCAGATTCTAAGGCATTATGTAGAAGACAGTGCCAAGATATCACTATGTCAGAATCCTTCAAGCAGCAGGACAAATTTTTGGTCAGTTTCTGATGACATGCCATGGAGTCAAGAACATTGGATAGGGTGAGTCAAGATCATCTGTGCACAATCAACCTCTGTCACACAGTCCTAATTTTTTATATTAAAACTGAGTCAGTCATTCTAGCCATTGCAGAAATTTCTCCAAAACATGAAAAGTACACTTTAGAATTGTACATTCTCTTTAGACTCTATGAATCCTGCTATCCATCAAGAATTCTTATTGGGGAGACAGAAAACACACTTTGACCTTGGTTAATAAAGCTGTGGAGAGGAGCTGACCACAACTTAAAATCAGCAAATTTAATTTGCTACTTAAAGGACTTAACATGGAAGCATTTCATGATTTTTTAAAAATTGACTCCAAATGTTATATTCCTTAGGACATCAAGGGTTTCAAATCACGGGAGTGTATAGGTTTCTATTTACCCATTGGGAAAATAGAAGTGAATGTGATTTTGCCCTTATAGGTAGATCTGGTTTCTCAGGGCTCTGGAAATAGAAGGCATTAAGTGCTTTTCTTGGGACTTGAATGGTATTTTAGCAGTTAGAAGAAGGTAGGGTAGTGAGTGGTCCATGGAGACACCAGGGGAAGAAAATCCATTGCCCTGTGATTTACGCTGTTTCTGCTGCATTGGTGCTACAGTTTTAGGTGTCTATGTAGACAATTGGTAGGCTCTGATGGAATTTTTAGAATGAGGCAAGGCAGAAATAAATACAAGGAAAGAAAAGAGGGAGGGAGTAACAAAAGAGGCTTTCTGTTTTGGAAAAGCCAGTTTGCAAATATAATAGTCTTCTTTGATTATGTTACCAGTTTCCACCAAAAGGCTAAATTGNCTGATGGAATTTTTAGAATGAGGCAAGGCAGAAATAAATACAAGGAAAGAAAAGAGGGAGGGAGTAACAAAAGAGGCTTTCTGTTTTGGAAAAGCCAGTTTGCAAATATAATAGTCTTCTTTGATTATGTTACCAGTTTCCACCAAAAGGCTAAATTGTCCTCAAACCACTTCAATTTTTAAAAATTTATTGGAAAGATAAAGAGTCTTTTCCATATATAATCAATTCCTGTGTTATATCTTTTTCACAACTCAATTAAATTTTTGTTTTTTTCCAGAAGAGTTAGTCAAAGACAAAAAGTAAAGCTGGTTTTGGTCATTTTGAAGTACTTTTGCAAGAATAACTAAGAAGGCTGGAAATTAATTCCACTTTGTGTAAGCCCTGAAATAACTCATTCTTGAGTTTTTTGTTTTTGTTTTTGGTGGGGGGAAGGGTAGTGGTGTTCAGAGCTGCTCATACCAAAGTGGTCCATGAGAGCTGGATGGTTGTTTTTGAAGGCAATGTTTTTTAAACTTCTGCAGAATTGTAGAAAATTAATAGGACCTCGAATAAAGGTTATGTGGGCAATGAAGAGGTGGTGCTAGTGGTAAAGAACTCATCTGCCAATGCAGAAGTCATAAGAGATGTGGGTTCAATCCCATTTTATGCTACCCTGGAGGAAGGCATGGCAATCAACTCTAGTAATCGTGCCTGGAGAATCCCATGGACAGAGGAGCCTGGCGGGCTAGAGTCCATAGGGATGCAAAGAGTTAGACATGACTGAAGTAACTTAACAACATGTGTGCATGGGCAATGAAGATGGCTAAACATTGCATACTAGTTTTCGTAAATGGAACCGCAGTGATCTGGTTTAAAAAATTATGTTCCAACTATGATGTTTGTTTGTTTGGTTTTTTAATTCCAGACAACATGCACAAAGATGGAGATGCTGAATTAAAGCCCAGATGTGTAACTTGTCAGGAAAGCCCTAACAACGTTCGGCAACATCCCTATGCAGCCAGGGCCCCATTAGATGGCACCACGTCCCTGAGCCCTCGCCTTGCCTGCAGCCTCATGTTTGTTACCTACTTTGTTACTTGTGGGGCTTTTAATTTATGATTTGTGCTCTCTTCTACAAGTCCTTCCTAAAGTTTGTGATGGCACATTACAAGTTCTGGAAATCTGCTTAACTTTGTCTAATCCAGCATTTCCAAAATTTGTTGGAATCCCCTGAGCAGAGTGACTACTGGCATACCCAGTACAATTCTGTGAAACAAAACACGGAGCATGGGAGAAAGCAGGCGGTACTCAGAATTAGAGACAGGCCCTGAGCTCTAATCCCAAATTGCATCAGGAACATTGGATGACATTAGAGTAAGTCATTCTTTATGCCTTATTTTTAATATATTTTTAAGTGTAATTGATTTACCATGTTGTGTTGATTTTTTCTTTTTGCACCTATGAGAGTTATTCCCACACTTACATTGGTGTATAGTGGTAATTTCAATGACATGATATATATGAAAAAACGAAACTGAAAATCACTTCTGAAATACAACGGGTTTTCTTCTGTTTATAGAGTTTCTTGTGATAGGAAATCTAGCATCAGTGCTCAATAAAGAATTTCAGTGGTATTGCATTCACAGGTTTCTCATTATATGGTCCCTTTATCATTTGTCTGAATAACAGTTCTAGAAAAATTTATATGGGTAATTTGGCTATCATTTTATGCTATAGAAAAATTTGTCAATAACTGAGCAGGAGAATGGATTAGAGGGAAGGAAGGGGAGGTATTTAACATTAAGTTAACATTAAATTCTTTCCTTTAAAAGTTCCAATCAAATAGAATGTAGTGATTTTTTTTTTTTTTTTGAGATCATTGAGATTCCATTTTCTCCTGTTGGTCTAGGGACATTAAGATACTAGCACAATTAAAACCATATATTTGAACTTAGGAAATTTTGCTCTTCTTTAAAAGCAGAAGAACCAGTCTTTCACTGATGGCTGCGAAGATAATTTTGTCAGTCCTTGAAATCATGAGGAACTCCTCATCACAAATTTCATTTGTATGCACACTCATTAATTGAATATATTTTTGTTTTCATTTTCTAAAGTGACGTATTTTCTTATCCTCACCATTTACTTGAGGCGAGGCATCTTCAACTTGCTGTGGGCTCTCAGGATGAGGGAAAATGAGGCCAAATTTGAGAGTCAAGGTGCCTGACACTCCTCCAGGTGCTGAGGGGGAGCAAGGAAAGGACAAACCCTGAACTCCAGTTCCCAGGGAGCTCCATCCAATAGGAAGGAGACCCCCACGCCATCTGCTCTGGTGCTGATGCTGAGAAGGAAAAGGCATAACACACTGACAGAGCTGAATTTCTCAAACACAGCATTTGGGTCCAAATAATGCATTGTGGGAGAGCACTGTGCAAGCATTATAGGATTTGTCATCAACATACTTGCCCTCTATTTACTAGAGGATATCCCCACCAAGCCCCGCCGCCCCAACATAGTGACAACTGCAAATGTCTGTAGACTTTACCAATATCTCCTTAGAGGAAATAACGCCCTTGGTTAAAAACTGCTGTGACAGAGGATTCCTGGAGGACATGGGGATGTGGGGAATTGGTGTAACTTTAACTGGGTTGGTCAGCTGCCTCTCGGAAAGTAGGGATTTTGAGTTGAAACCCAAGTAATATGTAGGTGGCAGACATGTGGAAGAAATCCAGCAAGTGCAAAGGACCTGAGGCAGGAAGAGCTTGTATATTAAGAGGGAGAATGTAAGGTATGCTCCAGTGTGTCTGAGGCAGAGTGAGTGAGGAAGATTGAAAAGAAATGAAGCTGCAGAAATGTGTGCTGTTTCAGGGGCTGATGCAAAGAGCTGTGTGAATATATATGAGGAGAATCCCATTCTTGAAAATCAGAGCATTTTTGCTGTCAAGGGTTAAACCTACAGATTATATGTTAACATTTATTAACGTGCTTTAGTGATACTGTCCTAAGTTCAGATACAAAAGTTCAGTTTGGTTGCGGTGACGGGAGAGAGTACGTGTGGAAAGAGAGGGTAGGGTCCTGGCAGTGAGGCGCTTTCTGTAGGTAGAGCTTTGTGAGGGGGCCCAGGCCTAGGAAGGTATGTCCTGAAATAAGAAGGCCAAAGTTTGGATCACAGGAACCCAGACAGCTAAACCCACTCTTCCCAAACTTACAGCTTTGAATCAGTGGAGTGGACCATGTACTACCTTCAGTTAATCCACAATGGATTTTTAAAATAATTATGTGTTTTAACATGCATTTTTAGAAAACAGTGCTTCAAAACTATGATTTAGTGGACATCACTTAGGATGACTACAATTTTAAAGTTAACCAAAAACAACTTGAGTGGACAAAGGCAAATGGACAATGTGAGTATGGCAAAAGTTATGTAGATGTCTGAAGTCAGAGAGGCAACGAGTTAGATCAACTGGGAGCTCATTAACATACAGATTCGTGGTCTCTGCTCCTAGAAATTCTGATTCAATAAGAGAGATGAGACCTAGGAATTTGTTTTCTGTTTGTTTAAATTACAGAATATAAGTGTCTACAAATTATTTTACATTTTTACAAAAACTTTCAGATTTCATGAAAGAATATACAGAAGAAGAGCATGCAATAATCCTTTATTTCTACTTTTTTGGAACAGTAAATTTCAGGAAATGGATATGAACCCTTTATATTTAGACTGAGTGGGTTTTCTGATGGATTTTAGAAGGTAAAAGAAATTTCTCCGAGTCCCTAAAATTTAGGAACACTCTAACAATGTAGGGGAAGTGTATTTTCTCTCTGGTTTTCATAGTCTAGCTTTGCAGAATTATTTCTTCTAGGTTCCTAGTACTCTCTAGAAGGAATAACAGTTTATTCTTTGTTCTCTGTTTGATCCAAGTCTTTTTGCAGTTGGTTGTGGACAGCTTTGAGGGAGGAAGTCTTAGGATACAAAGCTTCTCTAGACTTTGTTTCTTCTTTGATTCTTGATTACATCAGATGATCTGAAAAAGTAAGACAAAGTCATTGCTGCATCTACTGCAAAGGTAGGGACAGCTGAGAAATATTCAGAGAGTGCCTTTAGTAGCATTGGTGTAGAATGTGAGCCGGGTGGGTAGGGGGCTGCAAGAGGAATAATCTAATACTAGAATTCCCAAGGATATAACTGTAAGCTTCCCTTGGCAGTTCTCAAAGAACCTAAGAAGCTTTGCAACTCTGTTGCTGTTTTTGGTGATCCCAATAGTCCCTAAATTTTTTCCCTCACAGCCACCAGTGTAATCAAAGGAACCAGGATCTGATTGTGCTATGGGAATTGAAAATCCTCCCACTGCTCCCAGTGGGTACAAGTCCGTACTCCATCCTAAGCCCCTCACAGTTTCTCCCTTGTCCACTTCATGCAGCCCCTCCATGCAGTGATCTGGCAGATAGAAATGCCTCACATACCCACTCTCCACTATGTAGGTCAGCATGTCTTGGGGAGATGCTTGTCTCCTGTCTCTCCACCAGGCATGCCATCCCTCAAGGTTCATCTCAACCTTAGCCTCTTCACACTTTCTCACCTCATCCCTGTAGACTGAATGATCCCCTCCTCCGAACACTTCGGTGCGTCCCATTTTAGTCTCTCTGTGAATAATATGGAGCATCTCCCATGTGCCAGGCATGGTGCCAGTACCTGGCTCAGGTCTTTCTGCAGGAGACCAGCACCCCACCTAGCTTGTGTGGCACATGGGGGTGAATTACGGAGAGGCCTCCTCCTTCCTCCTCCTGATAGAGCTCTGGAGCCAAGGCAGAGAGACCTGTCAAATAGAGTCTCCACAAACTGTAACCATAAATAGTGACCTTGTAACCTAGTCCTGAGAATGAGAGGTGTTCAGATTGATGATGCTTTTTATGCTGAGCTTTTTGAGAGAAGTGTATGTAGTTTCCCAGCATCCAGTTTACACAATACTTATTCATGACAGTTAGTGAATAGAATAGAATAGACTGAAATATATTCCCTAGAATCTTCTTGTGTGTGCTGGGGCTGGGATGAGAATGGAAGAGTGTCTCAAAATTAGAAACTACCCCTCTTTATGACTGACTGGAGTGTAGGAGTTTGTGTGAATTCCACTGGACTCAGACTAGTAATTTGCAACCTTGATTGCACATCAGAATCACCTGGGAAGCCATGCCCTGACCAAACAAATTAGGATCTCAGCAGGTGGGGCCCAGGTAGTATTAGTCTTTTCAGTCTCCCCAGATGATTTCAATGTGCAGTTGAAGTTGACTGGAAAAGGGAGATGACAGCATATTTTCTTACTGTGTGTGTCAAGCACTCCAGAAAAGCCTGAAAGAGACAAACTAAACAGGAGTGCATCAACACTGGTCCAGTCGGGGACAGGCGAGCCATCAAGTGGGGAAAGGGACGCCTTGCAACAGCAGATGTGTCCTCCATGTGGTTTCATGGCAATGGCGATGCTGGTGCAGCCGTGGAACCAAAAGTCTGGATGCTGCCATGCTTTTGTAAGGCTTCTCAGGAAGCTGGCCCACAGCTGTCTCCTTTGGCCATCCCTGGGCCTCTGAACTAAATGTTTTCTTCCACCAGTTGTAAAAACAAGCAAAGAGGAAAGTCCCCTTTGGCTTGTGAGGAAGTGCTCTAAGGTAACCTTCTGTGTTTTGTGCTGTCGACTGCTGAGTTGGGGTGTGCTCTGTCTGGCAGTTTTTGCACCTGCTGGAGCCTAAAAACACTTGGGTGATGAATGATTCACATATTTCTCAATAGACTTTATTTTTTGGAGCAGTTTCAAGGTCCAGCAAAACTGGAAGTCCAGGGAGTTCCCATATGTCTGTCTCAAAATACACAGCCTCCCCCCATCTGCATCTCTCCCAAGCCTTGTACGTGTGGTACAATTGATGAACCAATATTGACACATCATTATCATGTGAAGTCCATAGTTTACATTGGGGTTCACTTTGTGAGATGCATTCTACAGGTTTGGACAAGTGTATCATTACATGTAGCCATTGTTACAATATCATGCAGAATAGTTTTACTGCCCTAATAATCCTCTAGGCTCCACCCATTCATTTGTTCCTACCACAAATCTGTGATAATTACTGACCTTTTAATCGTCTCTATTGTTTTACCTTTCCAAGATTTTGCATAGTTGGAATTATAGAGTTTAAAGCCTTTTCAGATTGACTTATTTCACTTAGCAATATGCATTTCAGTTTCCTTTCTTTTTTGTGGCTTCATAGCACATTTCTTTTTATTGTGAATAATATTTTATAGTTTAAATATACCGCAGTTTGTTCTTTAACCTATTGAAGGATATTTTGGTGGCTTCCAATTTTGGTCACTATGAATAAAGCAGCTATAAACATTCATGTTCAGGTTAATGAGCATGTTTGATGGACTGTATGATAAGTGTTTAGTTTTGTAAGAAATTACAAAACTGTCTTCCAAAATCGCTAAATAGCAAAATAGCATTTTTTCTTTCCGTGAACAATGAATGAGAGCTCCTGTTGCTTCACATCCTTGACAGCAGTTGGTGGTGGATTATAATGATTCTAATATGTTTGGCCACCTGATATGAAGAGCCTACTCATAGGAAAAGACCCTGATGCTGGGATAGACTGAAGACAAGAAGAGAAGGGAGCAACAAATGATGAGATGGTTGGATGGCATCACCAACTCACTGGACATGAGTTTGAGCAAACTCTCAGAGATAGTGAAGGACAGGGAAATGTGGCATACTGCAGTCCATGTGGTCAGACATGACTTGGAGACTAAATAATAACAATAGGTATGTAGTGGTGTTTCGTTTTTGTTGTTTTGTTTGTTTATTAGCTGTGCTGGGTCTTCGTTGCTGTGTGCAGGCTTTCCCTAGTTGCAGCGAGTGGGGGCTATGCTCTAGCTGCAGTTCATGAACTTACCGAGGTGACTTCTTGTTACAGAGCATGGCCTCTACAGCACGCAGACTTCTGTAGTTGTGGACATGAGTTTAGTGGCCCCATGGCTTGTGGAATCTTTCTGGACCAAACCTGTGTCAGGGATCAAACCTGTGTCTCTACACTGGCAGGTGGACTCTTAACCACTGGACCCCCAGGGATATCCTCTCATTGTTTTAATTAGCATTCCCAANTCTGGCAGTTTTTGCACCTGCTGGAGCCTAAAAACACTTGGGTGATGAATGATTCACATATTTCTCAATAGACTTTATTTTTTGGAGCAGTTTCAAGGTCCAGCAAAACTGGAAGTCCAGGGAGTTCCCATATGTCTGTCTCAAAATACACAGCCTCCCCCCATCTGCATCTCTCCCAAGCCTTGTACGTGTGGTACAATTGATGAACCAATATTGACACATCATTATCATGTGAAGTCCATAGTTTACATTGGGGTTCACTTTGTGAGATGCATTCTACAGGTTTGGACAAGTGTATCATTACATGTAGCCATTGTTACAATATCATGCAGAATAGTTTTACTGCCCTAATAATCCTCTAGGCTCCACCCATTCATTTGTTCCTACCACAAATCTGTGATAATTACTGACCTTTTAATCGTCTCTATTGTTTTACCTTTCCAAGATTTTGTATAGTTGGAATTATAGAGTTTAAAGCCTTTTCAGATTGACTTATTTCACTTAGCAATATGCATTTCAGTTTCCTTTCTTTTTTGTGGCTTCATAGCACATTTCTTTTTATTGTGAATAATATTTTATAGTTTAAATATACCGCAGTTTGTTCTTTAACCTATTGAAGGATATTTTGGTGGCTTCCAATTTTGGTCACTATGAATAAAGCAGCTATAAACATTCATGTTCAGGTTAATGAGCATGTTTGATGGACTGTATGATAAGTGTTTAGTTTTGTAAGAAATTACAAAACTGTCTTCCAAAATCGCTAAATAGCAAAATAGCATTTTTTCTTTCCGTGAACAATGAATGAGAGCTCCTGTTGCTTCACATCCTTGACAGCAGTTGGTGGTGGATTATAATGATTCTAATATGTTTGGCCACCTGATATGAAGAGCCTACTCATAGGAAAAGACCCTGATGCTGGGATAGACTGAAGACAAGAAGAGAAGGGAGCAACAAATGATGAGATGGTTGGATGGCATCACCAACTCACTGGACATGAGTTTGAGCAAACTCTCAGAGATAGTGAAGGACAGGGAAATGTGGCATACTGCAGTCCATGTGGTCAGACATGACTTGGAGACTAAATAATAACAATAGGTATGTAGTGGTGTTTCGTTTTTGTTGTTTTGTTTGTTTATTAGCTGTGCTGGGTCTTCGTTGCTGTGTGCAGGCTTTCCCTAGTTGCAGCGAGTGGGGGCTATGCTCTAGCTGCAGTTCATGAACTTACCGAGGTGACTTCTTGTTACAGAGCATGGCCTCTACAGCACGCAGACTTCTGTAGTTGTGGACATGAGTTTAGTGGCCCCATGGCTTGTGGAATCTTTCTGGACCAAACCTGTGTCAGGGATCAAACCTGTGTCTCTACACTGGCAGGTGGACTCTTAACCACTGGACCCCCAGGGATATCCTCTCATTGTTTTAATTAGCATTCCCAATAAGGCATGATAGTAAACATGTTTATCTATGTTTATTTGCCTTCTTTTTATCTTCTTTGATGACATGCCTATTTTGATCTTTTGACCATTTTTTAATGAGGTTGTTCATTTCCTTATTGTTGAGTTTTAAGCATTCTTATATATTTCGCATTAGAGAGATAGAGATATGTGTACTCAGTCATGTCTGATTCTTTGCAACCCCATGGACTATATAGCCAGCTAGGCTTCTCTGTCTATGGAGTTTTCCAGGAAATAATAATTGAGTGGGGTGCCATGGCACATGTCAAGGGATCTTCTTGACCCAGAGATCGAAACCAAAGTCTCTTGTATCTTGGAAATTGGCAGGTGGAATCTTTACCACTGGCGCTGCCTGGGAAGCCCAATATTTTACATTATAGTCTTTTATCAGATTTTTTTTGGCAAGTATTTTCTCCCAATCTCTGGCTTGTCTTCTCATTCTCTTGACAGTTTCTTTCACAGAGTAGAAGTCTTTAATTTTAATGAAGTCCAGCTTACCATTATTTCTTTCATGGGTCATGTCTTTGGTGTTGTACCTAAAAAGCCATTGTCATATACAAGATCATCTAGATTTTCTCCTGTGTTATAATGTAGGGTTTACATTTTGGAGTATGATCTATGTCAGGTGTAGGATCTGTATCTAGATTCTTTTTATTTTTAATGTAGAAATCCAGTTATTCCAGCACCATTTATTGAAAAAATAGTCATTTGTCCATTGAATTCCTCCTTTGCTCCTTTGTCAAGATAATTTGACTTTATTTGTGTTGTTCTCTGTCTTGGCTCTCCATTCTGTCCCAGTGATGTATTTTTCTATTTTCTGGCCAGCAGCATACTGTCTTGATTTCTGTAGCTTTATAATACATCTTGAAGTTGGGTAAGTTCAATCTTCTGACTTTTTTCTTCAATATTGTGATGTCATAATAAAGGACAGAAATGGTATAGACCTAACAGTAGCAGAGATATTAAGAAAAGATGACAACAGTACACAGAACTATATGAAAAAGAGCTTCATGACCCAGATAATCACAATGGTGTGATTACTCACCTAGAGACAGACATCCTGGAATGTGAAGTCAAGGGGACCTTAAAAAGTATCACTACGAGCAAAGCTAGTGGAGGTGATGGAATTCCAGTTGAACTATTTCAAATCCTAAAAGATGATGCTGTGAAAGTGCTACACTCAATATGCCAGCAAATTTGGAAAGCCCAACAGTGGCCACAGGACTGGAAAAGGTCAGTTTTCATTTCAATCCCAAAGAAAGGCAATGCCAAAGATTTCTCAAACTACCACACAATTGTACTCATCTCACACGCTAACAAAGTAATGCTCAAAATTCTCCAAGCTAGGCTTCAACAGTAGATGAACCATGAACTTTCAGATGTTCAGGCTGGATTTAGAAAAGCCAGAAGAACCAGAGATCAAATTGCCAACATCCACTGGATCATCGAAAAAGTAAGAGAGTTTTAGAAAAGCATCTATTTCTGTTTTACTGACTGTCAAAGCCTCTGACTGTGTAGATCACAACAAATTGTGGAAAATTCTTCAAGAGATGGGCATACCAGACCACCTTACCTGCATCTTGAGAAACCTATATGCAGATCAGGAGGCAACAGTTAGAACCAGGCATGGAACAACAGACTGGTTCCAAATTGGGAAAAGGAGTACGTCAAGGCTGTATATTGTCACCCTGCTTGTTTAACTTATATGCAGAGTACATCATGAGAAACACTGGGCTGGAGGAAGCACAGGTGGAATCAAGATTGCCGGGAAAAATATCAGTAACCTCAGATATGCAGATGACACCACCCTTATGGAAGAAAGTGAAGAATTAAAGAGCCTCTTGATGAAAGTGAAAGAGGAGAGTGAAAAAGTTGTATTAAAATTCAACATTCAAAAAAAAAGATCATTGCATCCAGTCCCATCACTTCATGGCAAATAGATGGGGAAACAATGGAAACAGTGTCAGACTTTATTTTGGGGGCTCCAAAATCACTGCAGATGGTGACCGCAACCATGAAGTTAAAAGACACTTACTCCTTGGAAGAAAAATTATGACCAAACTAGACAGCATACTAAAAAGCAGAGAGATTACTTTGCCAACAATGGTCTGTCTAGTCAAGGCTATGGTTTTTCCAGTAGTCATGTATGGATGTGAGAGTTGGACTATAAAGAAAGCTGAGCGCTGAAGAATCGATGCTTTTGAATTGTGGTGTTGGAGAAGACTCTTGAGAGTCCCTTGGACTGCAAGGAGATCCAACCAGTCCATCCTAAAGAAAATCAATACTGAATATTCATTGGAAGGACTGATGCTGAAGCTGAAACTTCAATACTTTGGCCACCTGATGTGATGAACTGACTCATTTGAAAAGACCCTGATGCTGGGAAAGATTGAAGGCAGGAGAAGAAGGGGATGACAGAGAATGAGATGGTTGGATGGCATCACTGACTCAATGGACACGCATTTGAGTGAGCTCCAGGAGTTGGTGATGGACAGGGAAGCCTGGCGTACTGCTGTCCACGGGATCACAAAGAGTCAGACACAACTGAGCAACTGAACTGAACTGATTCTGAGTCTTTTACAGTCCATATACACTTTGGATTCAGTTTGTTATTATCAATAAAATAACTTTCTGGGATTTTTATTGAAATTGCATTGAGTCTAAAGCAAGTTGAGAGGAACTGACATCTTAACAGTATTGGGCTTCCTGATCCATGAACATGGAACAGATATCTGTTTATATAATTCTTTGATTTATTTTCAGAGTATTGTAGCCTTCTCCATGTTGATCTTATACATACTTTTTTAGGTTTATGCCTAAGTATTTTTGTGTTTGTTAATATAAGTGATGGTGTATTTTTTATTTCAATTCTTAATTTTTAATTGCAGTTATAAATAAAGCAACAGACTTTGGACATTAATGTTGTATCCTATAACCTTGATTTAATTGCTTATTAGTTTCAGGAATTATTTGATCACTTCTTTGGAATTTTCTATGTGGGCTATCATATTATATGTGAACAAAAAGAGATTTTGCTTTTCTTCTGAATCTGTATACCTTTTATTTTCTCGTTTTGTCTTTCTGCATTAGCGTGAATATCCAGTATGATGTTGAAAAGAAAAGCAGATAATCTTACCTTGGGTCTTATTTTAATGGAAAATCACCTTGCTCAGGTTTTAAACAAAAGCCATGACCATGAGAACTTTATAAGATATCTTCACATGTGCACAATCCAGTCTCATGTGTATCTCTAGCCTTCTGCTTTTTATTGGAATCATCCCTTCTGCCTGTGAGCATGACAAAGGCTCTTAACAACTTTCCCTTGACCATTTGATGCTTTAACCATATCTAGCTACCCCCTTCCTCTTTCCTTTATATCTGAGCCAACTTTTCTCTTCCAAATGTCCACTTTCCTGCCTCCCATTCACTTTTAAGCTAATGCACATGGCTTCTGGCTCTACTCCGCCACTGAAGCCATCAAGCAAAGGTTCAGTGTAAGTGCAATGGTTATTTCTCAATTCTTACCGTTTCTGACCTCTTTGTAGCATTTGACCCCACTGACCAAGCCATGCTTCTCACAAGTCTCTCGTCCCTTTTGCTTTCAGGAAGTGGTGCCATTTATCCTGATTTTCCTCCTACCTTTATGCATTTGTTGTTACTACCTTTGGCTGGATCCCATTTCTCTAATTCGCCAAATGTTAGTGTCCCCAGAACTCAATCCACTGTTTGCTTCTTTCTTGTTATTTTCTCCCTCTTTACTGGAGATGTCTAAATCTCTATTACAGTCATATCTCTCTCCTGAGCTTTAGGCCCACTTGTGAACTGCTGACTGGGCTTTTCCAGCTCTATTGGGTTTATCCATGTGTGTCTATTTCTAGGTCTTCTATTTTTTAACTGAGATAATGTTAACATATCATTATACTAACTCCAGGTGTACAAGATAATGACTTAATATTTTATATATTGCAAAATGGTATACACAGTTAGAAAAGATTTTTTTCTTGTGTTGAGGACTTTTAGGATCTACTCTCTTAACAGTTTTCAAATATGCTGTACAATATTATTAACTGTAACCACCATGCTTTACTTTATATCCCCATAGCTTAATTATTTTGTAACTGGAAGTTTGTGTTGCATCTTTTTTACTTTTACCCATTTCTCTATCCCCTAATCCCCATGTCTGGTAACCACCAATCTTCTCTGTATCTATCTTTCCTGTTGTTTAATTTGATGTATAAGTGAGATCACACTTTGTCTTTCTCTGTCTGACTTATTTCACTTAACATAATACCTCTAAGTTCTATCCATATTGTTCTAAATGGCAAGATTTATTTATTTTTTATGGTTGAATAGTATTCTGGTGTGTTTCTGTGTGTATGTGTGTGTGTAGTGTAAACCACATAGATAGCTAGATCACTTATTTTTTAGCTGACTTTATTTTTCTAATATCTATTTATTTGGTTGCACCTGGTCTTAGTTGTGGCATATGGAAATTTTTGGTCTTCATTTCAGCATGAAGTTTCTTTTAGTTGTGGAATGAGAACTCAAAGTTGCTGCATGTGGCATCTAGTTCCTGGACCAGAGATCTCCCCTTGCCTTGGGAGCATGGATTCTTAGCCACTGGATCATATCTTTTTATACATTCTTCCACAGATAGACTCTTAGGTTGTTCTATACTTTAGCTATTGAAAATAATGCTGCAGTGAACACCAGGCTGCATATATCTTTTCAAATTGGTGTTTTCATTTTCTTCAAATAATTTCCCAGAGTGGAATTGCTGGATCAATGGTAGCTTTATTATTTTTAATTTTTTTGAGGAACCTCCATAGTGTTTCCCATAGTGGCTACACCAATTTATATTCCCACCAATGGTACTCAAGATTTTCCTTTTCTCCACATCCTCTCCAAGACTTGTTATTTCTTATCTTTTCCATAATAAGGTGTGATGAGATGTCTCACTGCCGTTTTGGTTTGCATTACTCTGATAATCAGTAATGTTAATCCTCTTTGCTCTACTTGTTGGCCATTTGGGTGTTTTTGAAAAAAAATGTCTGTCAAGATCCTCTGCCATTAAAAAAATTTTTTTTTTTGCTATTGAGTTTTATGTGTCCTTTACCTATTTTGGATAGTTTTAACCCCTTATCAGGTATCTGAGGCCTCTGTTTGGCCCCAGTGGTCTGTGTTTCTGTCACTCTGTCAACACTGCACAGTCTTGATCACTGCAGCTTTGTAGTTAATCCTGAGACTGGATAGACTGGTTCCACCCACCTTGTTCTACTTTTCCAAAATTGTCTCAACTGTTCTAGTTGACCATTACTTTCCTCACGTGTGAGAGGAGTGCAATCGTGCAGGAGTTTGAGCATTCTTTGGCACTGCCTTTCTTTGGGATTGGAATGAAAACTGACCTTTTCCAGTCCTGTGGCCACTGCTGAGTTTTCCAAATTTCCTGGCATATTGAGTGCAGCACTTTCACAGCATCATCTTTCAGGATTTGAAATAGCTCAGCTGGAATTCCATCACCTCCACTAGCTTTGTTCGTAGTGATGCTTCTAAGGCCCACTTGACTTCACATTCCAGGATGTCTGGCTCTAGGTGAGTGAGTTATTCTTAGTATTTTCTTATTATCATTTTGGTGGCTGTAGGGTCTATAGTGACATCCCAGGTTTCGTTTGTGTTATTGGTAATTTGTCTTTTCTGTTATTTATTTATTTATTTTGCTTAGTCTTATTAGAAGTCTATCAATTTTATTGACCTTTCAAAAAAAAAAACTCTGTTTCCTTGATTTCCTATGCTGTTTTTCTCTTTTAAATTTCATTGATTTCAACTCTTATCTTTACTATTTTCTTCCTTCTCTTGGCATGGTTTCCATCTGCTTCCTTTGGGTTTCTTTTCTCAACTTTTTCTAAAGTTCTTGAGGTTAGAGTTTAGATTACTAATCTGAATATTTTTCCTCTTTTCCAATGTATGCATAAAATTCCTATAAATTTCCATCTCCATGTAGCTTTAGCTGTGTTCCACAAATTCTGATGTAATTTTTATTCAGCTCAATATATTTTTAAATATCTTTGATCCATGAATTATTTAGAAATGTGTTGTTTAATTTCTGTGATTTTCCTGTTATTTTTGTCTTGATATGTGTTTTGTGGTAACTTGATGAGAATGTGTATTCTGCTAGTTTTGTGTTTTATAAATGTTGATTACATCCTCTTGGATGATAGTGTTGTTGAATTCTGCTATATCCTTAATGATTTTATGTCTATAATATCCTTTCAGTTATTGAGAGGAGATGTTGAAGTTTCCAACTAGAATTGTGAAATTTTCTTTTCTTTTTTTTTCAGTCAGTTTTTGCTTCACATATTTTGCAGCTGTTATTTGATGCATATGCGTTTACGATTTTTATGTCTTGCTGGGCTGGTCATCTCATCTTTCTGTCTCTTATACACATCTTTGCTCTACTTGTTGGCCATTTGGGTGTTTTTGAAAAAAAATGTCTGTCAAGATCCTCTGCCATTAAAAAAATTTTTTTTTTTGCTATTGAGTTTTATGTGTCCTTTACCTATTTTGGATAGTTTTAACCCCTNCCTTTTTGTGTGTCTGATAATATTCTTTGATCAAAAGTCTACCTATATAATGGTAATATAAGCATTTGTGCTTTCTCTCTTGATTAACATTTAGATTAGTGTTTGCTTGATACATATCTTTATTCATTTGCTAGAGCTGTCATAACAAAATGCCATAGACTGGGTGGCTTAAAAAATATAAATTTATTTATTTTTTCACAATCCTGGAGTCTAGAAGTCTAAGACAAGACATCACCAGCTTTGTTTTTTCTGAGGTCTCTACTGATTATAGATGGCTGCCAAATCTCCCTGCATCTTCACTTCATCTCCCCTTTGTGAATTTTTGTGTCCTAATTCCTGCTTTTGGGATATCAGCTATATTGGGTGAGGGTCAATCCTAAAGATCCGCTTAACTTAGTTTTCCCCTTTAATGGCCTTATCTCCAAATACTGTTACTTTCTGAGATTCTGGGGATTAAAACATCAACATTAACTTGGGTGGTAATACAATGCAGCAAATGCCAGTGTATTTTTCTTATCCTTTTATTTTCAACCTGCTTATATTTGTATATTTGAAGGATAGACAGCATATAAAAAGAAACTCTCTTTTTGGCAGGGGTGAGGGGCTATGTTGGGTTGTATCATGTGGAATCTTATCATTTTGGTACATGGACTTGCTAATCATGGCACATGGGCTCAGAGGTGTGGTGCTCAGGCTTACTTGTTCCTTGGCATATGGGATCCTAGCTCCCTTACCAGGGATCTAACCCATGTCCCTTGCATTGCAAGGCAAATTCTTAACCCCTAGACCACCAGGGAAGTCTCCAAACTGGTCTTGCTTTTTAAATCTACTCTCTTCTCAACTTTCTTTTTAAAAATATGTATTTAGGCCATTTTTACTTAGTGTTATTATTGGTATGTTAAAGCCTAAATCTCCCATTTTGTATTTGTTTTCCTTCTCTTCTGTTTTTTTCTATTTTCTTTTTTCGCCTTCTTGTGGATTACTTGAACATGGTCTAGAATTGATTTATCTATAGCATTTTTGAGTGTATCTCTTTGTATAAAGTTTTACTGGTTTCTCTAGGTATTGCATTATGCATGCATAACTTATGGCAGTCTACTGTTATTGTTATTTTATCAATTTGAGTGAAGTATAGAAACCTGAACTTCCTTAACCTTCTATTTCTAATATGGTTGTCTGAACTATTTCCTTTACATTAACTAAGAGTCTCAGCAGATAGTGTTATAAATTTGATTCAATAAATTGTAAAACAACAGAATATTCATCAATATGTTTGGTTAACATCTTTCTTCTCTCTGATTTTCCTTCATTTATTATTTTCTTTTTGCTTAGATAACTTCCTAAGTCATTCTGTTAAAGTAGATCTGCTAGCAACAGATTTTCTTTCATTTTAGAGTGTATTTCTTGTCCCCTTTGTTCCTGTAAATATTTTTGCCAGATACCGAATTCATGTTTGACAGTTTTTTTTTTTATCACTTCGGAAGGTCTCACTTTTTTTGGTCTCCATGGTATCAGATGAGAAATTCACTGTCAATAAAATTTGTGTTTCCCCATAAATAAACATCATATCTCTTTAGCTGCTTTCAAGATGTCTTCTTCATAATTTTAGAAATTTGAGTCGATTTTTCTTGGTGTGGAATTATTTTTATTGTTTCCCTTCTTTGAGGCTTTCTCAGTTACTGGAATCTGCAAGGTTATGTTTTCACCCAGTTGGACTGTTACTTTTATTTTGAGGGGGCTGCTATGGGTCTTTGTTGCCGCACACAGACTTTCTCTAGCTGTGGCCCTCAGTCTCTGGAGCGCACAGGCTTAGTAATTGCAGCACGCAGGCTTCTCTAGTTGCAAGTGGGCCTAGTTCCCTAGGCCTATGGGATCCTAGTTCCTGGACTAGGGATAGAACCCTTGCACTGGAAGACAGATTCTTAACTGCTGGACCACCAGGGAAGCCACTGGGTCCTTACTTCAGTGCATTATTTCAGTGCCACTGTTTCTGTCCTGTGCTTTTGAAATTCCACAGAAGTGATTGTTGTGATCAGTCAAGTCACTGAGACTCTGTTATTTTTCCATCTATTTTCTCTGTGTTACTTGGACTGTGTAAATTAATCTGTTCTCGAGTTCTCTGCTTCTCTCCTCTATTATCTCCACTCTGATATTGAGTTCATCCATATGGCTTTTATTTCAGCTATTTTATTTGTCACATTTTTCAATCCCATGGTTGTCATTTGGTTCAATTATGTAATTTCCATTTATTTGTTCTTAATTCTAGACATTTTTAGGGACAGGGATACTTCATTAAATGATGGCATTTACTTATCTTATTCTTCAGTATTTCAGTACACATCTCGAAAATATTAAATAAAATTTGTGTGCAGTTACCACTATTGCACCTAAAATATTAGTGGTAACACTCTAATATCAGCCTGTATTTCTTTATTTCTCCCAAGTATCTGTTTATGATTGAGTGATTCAAATCAGTATTCAAATAAGACCCTCAGATTGCATTTTGTTTAATCTTTTAAGTTTCTTGTCATCGAGAGCAGTGACTCTCCCTTTTTTTATGCTCCTGATCTGTTGAAAAACTAGGTGAGTTGTTCTGTAAAATGTCCCACCTTGTGGGCTCTTCAGATTGTTTCATTCCCTTTAAATTGTAAGTTACAGCTAAATGCTTGATTATATCCAATTTCAATATTTTGGTTAAAAGTATTTCAAAAGTGGTGTTATTAAAATGTTATATCTAATAACTAAAAATTTGAAGGCATTGACTTACTATCCAGTAAATAAGGTTTATTTGTTATTTAAATAAGTTATAACATATCCTTACAGTGTGCAACTACTCCTGAAGATATTAAAAATAGGAAGTAAAAGATGATTTAAAATTAAAAATTAAAACTATGAAACCTGTTCATAGTGCAGTAAATTTAAAAAGCTGGTCACTAGAGCATAGGTGGTAATTATGACTGGCAGGATCTGCATCACAGCACTATCAGTTAGTGGTGGGATCATTAGCTATTTGTCCTGTATTACTTTGTAGGAAATAAAGCAGAGAGACATTAAAGATCATACATTACTTTATAATAATCCTAATATTAGACCAATGCAAATTATGTTTAAACAGCATACCCAGAAACAGAATGGTATAAAGAGAATGTAAACCTTGGCTTCCTGCAGGTTCCTCAGCTCCTGCAGAACTTCTTCAAATGCAGAATGTCTGGCTGGCTTTAGAGTGTTCTAACATTAGGAGCCCAGAAACCTGGGAAAGGAGACAAAAGATAAATGAGAAATGACATGCAAAACCACACGTAACTTCTCCTTTTAACCCAGAGATTTAGGGAGCCTTCAGCACACTAATGCCCGCCTCTCCCCACGGTAATTAAGACACGCTCGGCGGTCACCACACCCTAGGCACAGTTCCGACTGTGTCACACGGGCACCTCCCTCATGCCTACGGTAAGGGGCATGCACGGCCAGCCAAGACACAGCTGTGAAAGGAGGACCTGACTTCTGGAGCCTTGCCATTTGCCCTCTGGGCTTTTCCTTGTGTGGCAATCCCACCTTTCCAACTTCTTATTTCCAAAGAACTTCCTCCTCACCATCCCCTCACTGGTTCTTTGTCTTTGTTGTTGTCCAGCCACTAAGCTGTGTCCGACTCTTTGTGACCCTATGAACTGCTGCCTGCCAACCTCCTCTGTCCTCCACTATTTCCCAGAGTTTGCTCACATTCATATCCATTGAGTTGGTGATGACATACAACCATCTCATCTTCTGTCACCCTCTTCTCCTACCCTCAATCTTTCCCCACATCAGGGTCTTTTCCAACAAGTCAGCTCTTTGCATCAGGTGGTCAAACTATTGGTGCTTCAGTTTCAGCATCAGTTCTTCCAATGAATACTCAGGGTTGATTTCCTTTGGGATTGACTAATTTGATTTCCTTGCAGTCAAAGAGATTCCCAAGAGTCTTCCCTAGCACCACTATTTGAAAAGTATCAGTTCTTTGATGCTCAGTCTTCTTTATGGTCCAACTCTCATATCTATACATGACTACAGCAAAAACCATGACTTTGATGTCAGAGTGATATCTGCTTTTTAATATGGTCTCTAGGTTTGTCATAGTTTTCCTTCCAAGCAGCAAGTGTCTTTTAATTTCATGGCTGCAGTCACTGTTCCCAGTGATTTTGGAGCCCAGGAAAATAAAATCTACCAGTGTTTCCACTTTATCCCTATCTAGTTGCCATAAAGTAGTGGGACCAGATGACATGATCTTAGTTTGTTGAATGTTGGTTTTTAAACCAGCTTTTTCACTTTCCTCTTTCGCCCTCAACAAAGCTCTCTTTATTTACTCTTCACTTTCTGCCATTAGAGTGGTATCATTTGCATATCTGAGGTTGTTGATATTTCTCCTGTCAATCTTGATTTCAGCTGAACCATCCAGCCATTTCATCCAGCCCAACATTTCACATAATGTATTCTGCATTAAGGTTAAATAAGCAGGGTGACAATATACAACCTTGAGGTACTCCTTTCCCAATTTTGAACTAGTCATTTGTTCCACGTCTGGTTCTGTTGCTTCTTGATCTGCTGTTTCTCAAGAGACAGGTAAGGTGGTGTGGTACTCTCATCTCTTTAAGGAATTTTCTGTATTTTATTATGAACCACACAGTCAGAGGCTTTAGTGGAGTCAATGAAGCAGAAATAGATGTTTTTCTGGAATTCCCTTGATTTCTCCATGATCCAAGGAAAGTTGGCAGTTTGATCTCCGGTTCCTCTGCCTCGTCTGCCACTTTGAAACCCAGCTTGTACATCTGGAAGTTCTCAGTTCATGTACTGCTAAAGTCTACCTTGAAGGATTTTGAACATGAATGACCTTAATAGCATGTGAAAAGACTGCAACTGTATGGTAGTTTGAACATTCTTTGGCATTGCCTTTCTTTGAGATTGGAATGAAAACTGACATTTTCTAGTCCTGTGGCCATTACTGAGCTTTCCAAATTTGCTGGCATATTGAGTGTAGCACTTTAACAGCATCATCTTTTAGTATTTAGCTAAATCCTCAAATAGCTCATATGGAGTTCCATCATCTCCACTAGCTTTGCTCATAGTGATGCTTCCTCAGGCTCACTTGACTTCACTCTCCAGGATGTCTGGCTCTAGGTAAGTGATCACATCATTGTGGTTATCTGGGTCATTAAGAGCTTTCTTATATAGTTTTTCTTTATATTATGGCCACCTCTTTTTAATATCTTCTGCTTCTATTAGGTCCTTACCACTTCTTTCCTTTATTGTACCCATCTGTGGCTCAGCTGGTAAAGAATCCACCTGCAATGCAAGAGACCTGGGTTCGATCCCTGGGGTGGGAAGATCCCCTGGAGAAGGGAAAGGCAACCCACTCCAGTATTCTGGCCTGGAGAATTCCATGGACTGTATAGTCCATGGGGTTGCAAAGAGTTGGACTTGCTATCTCCAGTTTACTTGGAGAGATCACCAGTCTTTCTAAAAACATTGTTGTTTCCCTCTAGTTCTTTGCATTGTTCATTTAAAAAGACTGTGCCATGTGGCTGCCCTCCCCCATGCCCATGGTAAAGGGCACCCAAGGCCAGTCCTGACACAGCTGTGAGAGGAGGACCTGACTTCTGGCACCTTGCCTTTTGCCATGTGAGTCCTTCTCCTTGTGTGACCATCCCATCTTTACCATTTCTTATCTCCAAAGGACTTCCTCCTCAAGATCCCCTCATTGGTTCTAACTGTATATTTATTTGGAGCATCTGTTTGAGGTGGAATGCAGTAGTGATCAAGTGTCCAGGCTATAACCAGACAGTAAAATCTAGCTCTATCACTTGTTGGCATGTGTCTTAAGGCAAGTAATTAATTCTCTGACTCAGTTTCTCCAAAATATCATTAGAAATGGAAAATGTGGACTTAAAAGCTTTCTAAATATTTAATATGCTAGTTTCCAATGGTAGGATTTGGAGCTGAAACTGATGAATTTTTTTTCTCCTCTCCTTTCTCCTATCTACTCTCTAAGAATTTAACAGAGAACTGTATTAGAGTAATTTAGAAGGTATATGTTTTCCTTAAACTGCTAGGTAAGGTTTAACACAGCTAAAAGAAATCAAAGAATAAATAGCAATTCTTTTTGTCTTTGCTTACACCCAATCCCCAATTTATCCAAGGGATAAATTGCTGAATAAATAAAAATAAATAGTCATTAGCTGAATGCATTCCAAAGCTGTTTCTTTGTACTTTGCTTCATTTTAAAAGAAATGTCTTTAAGAAATATTTCTTACATTTCTGTAGAACTTTACATTTTAAAATATATTTTCATGTACTTTATTAGACAGTGATTTTTTAAAGTTTGCTGTTTGCTTTATTGTGGTAAAATTTACATACAATAAGATTCACCAATTTTAAGCATTGGTCCTATTGGCAAAACGCATACTATTATGTAAATACCACAAAATACAGACATGCCCAGCGCTCTAGCAAGTTTCCTTTTCCCTCTATGCAGACAATCCCCACCCCTTCCCCTCACTTCCATCCTCAACTAAGCCACTACTGATTGAATAATCTTCTGTCTGCTGTCACACGATTTTGCAGTCTGGTTTTTCACCCAGCATAATTTTTTTGAGATTCAAGTTGCACATATTGGAATATGTGAACAGTCCAGTTTTTGGCTACTGAGAATAATGGTACAGACATTGATGTATTCATGGACATATTTGTGGACATGTTTTCATTTCTGTTGGGTAAATACCTAAGAGTGAAATTGCTGAACCTCACAGCAACTGTGTGTTTAACTTATTACTAACTGTTAATGGGAGAATGTTTTGATATCATGAAAACTCTGAACCAGAGGAAAGCAGCTCTTCCAATTTTACAGAAAAGGCAACTGAGACATGAAAAAAAAAAAAAAAAA
>SJYV01003209.1:189640-201274 GCA_006410875.1 Neotragus pygmaeus
AAAGTGCTGCACTCAATACGCCAGCAAATTTGGAAAACTCAGCAGTGGCCACAGGACGGGAAAAGGTCAGTTATCATTCCAATCCCAAAGAAAGGCAATGCCAAAGAATGTTTAAACTACGGTACAATTGCACTCATCTCACATGCTAGCAAAGTAATGCTCAAAATTTTCCAAACCAGGCTTCAAGAGTACATGAACCATGAACTTCCAGATGTTCAAGTTGGATTTAGAAAAGCCAGAGGAACCAGAGATCAAATTGCCAACATCCGCTGGATCATCGAAAGAGCATGAGAGTTCCAGAAAAACATTTACTTCTGCTTTATTGACTATGCCAAAGCCTTTGACTGTGTGGATCACAACAAACTGTGGAAAATTCTTCAAGAGTTGGGAATACCAGGCCACCTTACCTGCCTTTTCTGAGAAATCTGTATGCAGGTCAAGAAGCAACTGAACATGGAACAACAGACTGGTTCCAAATCAGGAAAGGAGTACATCAAGGCTATATATTGTCACCCTGTTTATTTAACTTATATGCAAAGTACATCACGAGAAATGCCAGGCTGGATGAAGCACAAGGTGGAATCAACATTGCCAGAAGGAAATATCAATAACCTCAGATACACAGATGATACCACTCTTATGGCAGAAAGTAAAGAAGAACTAAGGGGTCTCTTGATGAAAGTAAAACAGGAGAGTGAAAAAGTTTTCTTAAAACTCAACACTCAGTAAACTAAGATCATAGCATCTGGTCCCATCACTTCTTTGCAAACAGATGGGNACCACTCTTATGGCAGAAAGTAAAGAAGAACTAAGGGGTCTCTTGATGAAAGTAAAACAGGAGAGTGAAAAAGTTTTCTTAAAACTCAACACTCAGTAAACTAAGATCATAGCATCTGGTCCCATCACTTCTTTGCAAACAGATGGGGAAACAGTGACAGACTTTATTTTCTTTGGCTCCA
Source organism: Neotragus pygmaeus (assembly GCA_006410875.1). Taxonomy (NCBI): domain Eukaryota; kingdom Metazoa; phylum Chordata; class Mammalia; order Artiodactyla; family Bovidae; genus Neotragus; species Neotragus pygmaeus. The sequence continues at coordinate 190,600 of SJYV01003209.1, forward strand.
AAATCACTGTAGATGGTGACTGCAGCCATGAAATTAAAAGATGCTTGCACCTTGGAAGAAAAGCTATGATCAACCTAGACAGCATATTAAAAAGCAGAGACATTACTTTGCCAACAAAGTTCCATCTAGTCAAAGCTATAGGTTTTCCAGTAGTCATGTATGGATGTGAGAGTTGGACTATAAAGGAAGCTGAGCGCCGAAGAATTGATGCTTTTGAACTGTGGTTTTGGATAAGACTCTTGAGAGTGCCTTGGACTGCAAAGAGATCCAACCAGTCCATCCTAAAGGAAATCAGTTCTGAATATTCATTGGAAGGACCCATGCTGAAGTTGAAGTTCCAATACTTTTACTATCTGATGCGAAGAACTGAATCATTGGAAGAGACCCTGATGCTGGGAAAGATTGAAGGTGGGAGAAGAAGGGAGCGACAGAGGATAAATGGTTGGATGGCATCACTGACTCAATGGACATGAGTTTGAATGAGCACCGGGAGTTGGTGATGGACAGGGAAGCCTAGCCTGCTGCAGTCCACGAGGTCTCAAAGAGTTGTACATGACTCAGCAACTCAACTGAACTGAAGACTGGGCCATGTATTTCTAGTATTCATTTGTCTTCAGTTTATTTTCTGTTTTCTTTAAAATCTTTTGCTAATGTAAGAATATAAGCTAAATGTTATAGAAAAATTTAAAATATAGATTTATAAAGGAATAAGGAACCACAAATTACCTGTTTCCTCAGTTCACAGAAGGGCATTGTTAACATCTTTTATATGACATTGCCTGGGAAATCTCATGGACAGAAGAGCCTGGCAGAATACAGTCTACAGGGTTGCAAAGAGTTGGACATGATTGAGCAACTAATACTTTATATGACTTCAGGCTTGTGTCTGGGTGTGTGTTTTTCTTCTTACAAAATGATTGTGCACAATCATTTGTATCTTTAATGTCATACTCAATCACAAATCATTTTTCTCACTTCTTTCAAGGAAATCTTTTTACCTCAATAAGGGTACACCTGTAACACCCTTTTAAATTGTTGCTGAATCTCTATATAGGTGATTCAGTCTAACTCTTCATATCTATGGCACATGAAACTCACCTTATTTTCAGTTTTGTGATATTATTAGCCATAGTCTTGTATTTGTTTTTAATAATTTATTTGTATCACCACCTTTTTCTATACCATACTTTTGTGTTTTGAAATGGTCATTTGATTGAAGAGTTGGCGTTCTTCAAAAGTGTAACTTTGGTTTCTTTCCAAGTTACCCTGGGGATGTTGTTAAGGAGTTTAGATCTGCTATTTTAGATGGACGAATGGAAAGATGGAGTTTATTTAATTGAAAATACATTTATCTGTTATTCAAGACACTCCAATGATGGGTTTTGTAGTTGTCACAGATATTTTTTTGTTTGAATATGAATAAAAAGTTTTGCCTCACAAAAGAGGAACTTTGAGTAAAAACTTGGCAGCCAAGTTCTGAAAGAACAAGCTTTCTTTAGCAATGCAACTCCAGAAGTTTCACTTCTTCCTCTTCCTCTTCTCTTCCCAAACTAGAAAACTCTTAGAATATAAGGACCCTGTTGAAAAGACCTTCAGTATTAGAGTGAGGGTAGAGCTGATGACAGGGAAGGAGCCAGTTCAGTAACTAGGCACAATGACAGTGATAAAAATAATCCAGTTCCTCTCCCAAAGCATCCATTCTCAATTGTCTCTATGAGGTCATATGCACTAAACTTATTCTTCTTGAGTTCCCACAAAGAATAACTCCTCTCAAAGCCTCTTTGCTAAGAATTCAATAGAACTGGAAAGTCAATGGAAGAGATTAATTTATACTTAGAATTTTTTTTCACTCCCACTTTTTCATTTTCTAAAAGGAATATCTTCAGAGACTTGAGGTAGAAGGAAGTTTAGATAACATTTAGTACAGTCTCCTAATTTTATAGATGAGGAAGTAGGTGGAGAATATGTTATTTAGGTTCCATTATGATCTTTGTTTTCTTTTTTGCTCTTAAGTTTTAGTTTTTCAGTTTTTGTATTAATCTCTCTTCCTGAAAGTTGTTGCCCTAGTAACTTTGACTCACAATGATTGACTTGGGTTTTTCTAATAGAAAAATATTTTCATCCTCAAGAGATGATGTTCAAACCCATCATACATTTTCATAAAATTTTTAAAGAAATGTAATCTATTTTAACTGAATACAAAATATATGGCAGCTAAGATGCCAACAGCAATCACTCTCTCAGCAATAATTGTTAGAAAATATAAGATAGAAATCATGTTAGCTATAAGAAACATACAGTATATAGTAAGTAACCTAAGCAAGGAGACACAAAACCTTTATGAAGAAAAAGTTTAAAGTATGTTATAGAACAGAGGAAAACCTGATGTACTAAGTTCATAGACTGAACGACAACATTTGTAAAGATATCATTTCTTTCTGAATCCATCAGACTTAGCATTTGTAAAAATATCAGCTTCCTTAATCAGGTCATGAAAAAAGCTAATTTAATAGAAACATAACAGGATCTTTTTTCCTCCAATATTATTGAGAGATAATTAACATATAACATTATATCTAGATATTTATATACATTGCAAAATGATTACCACAATAAGTTTAGCTGACATTCATCATCTTACACTGTTGCAATTAACCCTTGTGATGAGAACTTTTTAAGATCTACTCTCTTATAGAAACCTCCACAAAAATGATATGGTATTGTTAACTTTTATCACCATGTTGTACATTATATCCTCAGAACTGATGTATCTTATAACTGAAAGTTTTGACCTTCTGACCACCTTTACAGATTTTGCCTACCTTCTGTCCTAACAGGATCTTTTAAAGCATTCAACAATTGAATCTAGAATTTTCATAAAATATAAAATAGCTTTACATTAAAAAAAAAAAAAGAGAGAGAACCAAAGGAAGTGGAAGAGTTTAGAGTCACCCTTCTTAATATTAAGTCCTGATGCAAAGCTGTTATAATAAATAATGTATAAGAACAACAAGAATCCCCATTGCACCAGAGTAAACAGCATAGAACACACACACATTCACAAACTTTATCTGTCTAATATTTTACATAGAGTATGTTAGAGATGGCATCACCAATGAGTGAAGAAAGAACGGACTTTTAGCAAAAAGTAGTAAGAAATCTAGCTTCAGTTCACTTAAGTTCAGTCGCTCATTCATGTCCAACTTTTTGCAACCCCATGGACTGCAGCATACCAGGCTTCCCTGCCCATCACCAACTCCTGAAACTTGCTCAAATTCATGTCCACAAAGTCGGTGATGCCATCCAGTCATCTCATCCTCTGTTATCCCCTTCTTCTCCTGCCTTCAATCTTTCCCAACATCAGGATCTTCTCCAATAAGTCAGTTCTTTTCATCAGGTGGCCAAAGTATTGGAGTTTCAGCTTCAGCATCAGGCCTTCCAATGAATATACTGGGCTGATTTCTTTTAGAATTGACTAAATCTAGCTTACTATATATAAAAAATAAACTTTAATCCCTATCTCATACCATACATATGATGAAATCCAGAGGAATTAAAGACAAATTTCAAAAGTAAAACTATAAACTTAATGGAAAAAAACAGGCAAATATTGTAGTAACTTTGGAAAAGGAACTCTCAAATAAGACCTTCAAAGCAGAAGTCTTGAGGATAAAGTTTGGTGGATTTTAATACATCGTTATTAAGGATTTCAGTTCATTGAAGTAGGCAATGGATAATGCTGGCAGAGGAAGATGATGTAGTAGAAGAAATTACTTGTAAATTTTAGATATGACATTACAAACACACACACTCAGATTGAGAGACAAAAAGGAAACAATTTGAAAAATGGGCAAAGATAGGAGAAGTTAGTTCACTGAAAGGGAAACACAGCAGATGTCAGTAGGTGAGGAGACTATTAAAGTCAATAGTAGGCAGAGAAATCCAAATGGAACAAATACATTTGTCAGCTTGGCAAAAATTATAGAGGGATCATATGGTTAACAAGGTAATAGAGAAACAATTTTCATACACAGCTGGTATAAGTGAAACTATAAATCATTATGGAGAAAGCTTTATCAGTACATGTTGAAATTAAGTGTGTGACTGTTGCTGCTGCTGCGAAGTTGCTTCAGTCATGTCTGACTCTGTGTGACCCCATAGATGGCAGCCCATGAGTGTATAATTTAACAATTCTTTGTCTGGATACCTACCTCTAAGAAGCTATTTCTCAAGTCCATGTCATGCCATATTTGAGTTTGTTTATTGAAATTTTTTTTGTGTTGCAGGGAGTTGGAGGTAAACTATGTGTTCCGTCATTAAGAAAATTGATGGCTCTAATATGGAATATACTATAATGATATACAGCAGTTAGAAACAATGAGAAAAATGTACATATGATAACATAGGTTATAGCTCAAGAACATCAGACTGAGTAAACAAAGAAGCTCAATAAGATCTATGGCAAAATATTTTGTGGGTTTAAAACATAATATACAAAGAAATACTATATATCTTTCAAGGATACTTATATATCCAATGACATTTACACAATGCATTAAAGAAAAATTGGGATCCATGTGGAGATAAAAGGGAAGAGCTGACTCACTGGCTAAGACCCTGATGCTGGGAAAGATTGAAGGCAGGAGGAGGAGTGGGCAACAAAGGATGAATGATTGGATGGCATCACTGCCTCAAGCGAGATGAGTTTGAGCAAACTCTGGGAGAAGCCTGGTGTGCTGCAATCCACGGGATCACAAAGAGTCATACACGACTTAGCAACTGAACAATAACAACAGACTTAAAATGATATTATGCCTTAAACTGTACTATGAAATCAACTCTGTGCCTGTGGGAAACATACATACATTTACTCACACAGAGAACATTTATTCATTCAACACCTATTGAGCATCTATTTGAAGACAAAAAAATCACCAAATCTCACCACATAAAATTAACCATGTTTAGCATTTGTATACCTGTGCTTTTTTCTCCAGCTCCTTCTCCTATTTCTGAATTCTTGACTAACAAAAATTATACTATTCTGCTGAAACACATTTTTTCCTATTGAATGATATCATTCTCAATGCTACAAAACTAGCTTTATTCCCATCCTGAAAAATGACCCATTCTCTTGACCACCATGATCTGCCTTTCTACTTCTGGTATCAAGACAACATTTTCAAATAACTTACTTTCACATTCATTTCTCCAGTTGAAACAGTTGCCACTTCTTCCAAACTTCCATGAAAGCTGTTTTTTCAGAAGTTGCCAATTTTTTTTAAAATTTTAATAAAGTGGTATTTTCCCTGTTTAAATAAAGAAACATAGTTTGTATATACCCTGATATATAGCATGATGTCAGGATCTAGGTACTAGGGCTACTGGGAGATTTTAGTACAGTCCTTGTGTTCTGGGAGATCACACTCTGGTTGGAAAGTAGACGTGGAAATGGATACTGCTACGTGATGTTCTAATTAGAGAAATCAAATATGACCAGGTGCTACTGGAACTCACCTGATAACCTTGGATTCAGGAGGACATTTTGGAGCTTCTCTCAGTCTGAGTGTTGAAGGTGAACCTCTTAAATAACATTAAAAAAATCTAGACAAGTAGCTTTCAAACTTAGTTGCACATCTGGCTTAAAAAATATTAATACCTAGGCCCTACCCAAGACCAGTGAAATCACAATATCTGGGATAGAACCTGGTCATGTATTGGAAGTTCCCCTTGAGATCTGAAGGTACAGCCAGATCTGAGAACCACAGATCTAGGCTGATAGACAAACATGAGTGAGGTTAAAGGGTGCGGAATGGTAAGCCATGTGGGTAGTAGGTGTCAGAGCCTCCAGTCCTGGACTTTCTTATTTCAGAGAATGTTTTCAACCCCTCCTGTTGCTGCTTCCGCACGACTGCAGTGTTTTTAGGACTTGGGACATCATGTTTCAGTGAAGCAGTTTAGTGGTTTAGAACAATACAATGCTTTTTGTGTTTCTGTTTGCTTCCATGGAGGGTCATAGTGGACAGGTTCCTGCTTGATGTCATCCTCACCCTGGGACCGAGGCTTGTGGAGTTTCCACTGTTTGGAGCCAGTTCCTCCGTCAGGGGAGGGAGAACAGTGAATTGCACACGGGTTCTCATTCTTCTACCTGCATGGGACTCCTGACGCTTCTGCCCGCAGGCACAGGCCAAATCAAGCCTGGTGGCCATATCTGACATCATGGGGGTGGGGAAGCTCTTTCACCGTGAGCCTCAAGTTAGCTGAAACATTTGTAAAGGCAACTATCACTAAGTTCTCTGATATCAAATTGCACTCAATTGCCACAGGCAATCAGTTACATTCATCTGCCATTCCACAGTTTAATATATCCTGGAAGTAGTGATCTCACTACATTTGGGCCAACTAGGATATCCCCAGGGGAACTGAATGCTGTACTTTTTCTTTCTTACATCTAAATACTTGCACTTTCAATTTTTTAATCCAAGTTATGAACTTGGCCGGAGTTGTGTTTCCAAGATTTCAGCACTTCCTGTATTATTCAGATGGAAACCATTTTAAATCTACAGAGGATAAGTTTAGAGTAACAATGACTCTTTGAAATAACCAGAATATGTATCCACACAGGCTCTATTTCTCCTTTTCTATTTGTGGATTGCCCCCACCCCCCAACCCATCCCAGCCAAGGACAATTTTCAAGGCCTATTGACTCATGCATATTTCCTCCCATCTTTATTTCCTTTGCTTGTAAATTGAAACAGTATTTCCTAATTCTTTATGGTTTCAAATAATTTACCCATTAGTAGTTTCATTTAATCACCAAGTCAAATTGATAGTGAATGGATTATTCATTTTTTTTTAACAGATGGAAAAATGAGGTTTAGAGAGGGGAGATGAGATCTCAGGAGATTAGTTTCTCTTTTTCATGAGCCAAAACATTCTTTCATTTATTCACTCAGCAAGAAATTATTATTTATTGGAAGCATTTGGCCAGCTGCAGAGGGTGCATATTCAGGGTCTCTTTTCTTAGAGGAGTGCTCTACTAAACAAAGTGTTGTGTATATTCTGCATAGTGGGATCTGTCTTCTCCCAGTCACGACTGATCCTGAGGTTCTAACCACAGACCTGCTAGTGAACTACAACCTGAGGTCTGCCACGGGAAATAAGAACTGGAGGGACTGGAGTCCTCTTTCAGGGCTATGGAATTTATAATTGAGAGAATGGGCCACTGAGCTTGGAGAGCTGAGGTGAGGTCCACAGAGAGGGGCTGCAATGTGTGATGTGGACCAGGAGCAAGCTGAGGTTATGAGGAAGATGATGATGAGGAGTGGTTCAGAGAGGAGCAGGAAGGGCAGAGCAGGGCAAGTGATGCCTTGGAGATTCCTGATGGGGCAGTGATTCCTGACCACGAGAGCCCTCACCAGAAATCACCTTTTTCCTGGAACAGTATGAGTGACCCACTGCCCTTGTCCTTAAGTAAGCTCTAACGAGTACACTAGAGAGCAAGAGCTATATTGAGAGTTATATTTTTACCATATCCAACCCGCCTTTCTTTGCATACATAGTGTAAACGGTAATACTTCTGTACAGGTTTGTAGTTAGGATTATATTGAACAACACAGCACTTGGAACATAGTGGCAACTGAGTGTTACTTCCTTCCCATTTCTCTAACAAGCAGGGCTCTATGGAGCTAGAAAAGACAACTTGGAAGAAAGATGTAGCAGAGGCTTGACCATATGTATCATGCTTTGGATGGATGGTAAATTAGTGATCTTTCTCTTGACTTTCATCTCCAAGATTCATGATTCCCTGTGTCTCTGAACTAGCCTCTCCCAATTAACCAATTTTCTTTACCTTGTACCAGTCTCTACAAAAGAATGGTTTAAATGACTGGTTGTACCTATCAACTCAGATGCGGGACTGGATCCACACAGGAAGGGATGGTTCCACAAAGGAAAGGCTGTTGAGTAGGCAGTGATAAGACACACAGTGCGACAGGTCACTGTGTCTTCTGTTCTCCTCAACACTACCTGAACAGCAGTGACTTGAATAATAATTAACATTTGTTAGGTGTTCACTGTTTACCTGGTACTCTGTTAAATGGTTTCCATGGATCATGTTGTTTAATATTCACAGCAATCCAAGATGTAGGTACTATTATCTCCATTTTACAGAGATGTAATCATGCTAAGGACTTCCTTGTAGCTGAAATGGTTAAGAATCTGCCTGTAAGGAAGGAGATCAGGGTTCGATCTCTGGGTCAGGAAGATCCTCTGGAGAAGGAAATGGGCAGCCCACTCCAGTATTCTTGCCTGGAGAATCCCAGGGGCAGAGCAGCCTGGTGGGCTACAGTCCATGGGATCACAAAGAATTGGACACAACTGAGCAATTAGTGCATCCACATTCATCATTCACAGTTGTGCACAGAGAGGTTAAGTAAATTGCTCATAGCCACACAGCTGGTTGTGGTTGAGAAGGAATCCAGGCAGTCTGATTTCCCATCCCACAGGAAATCACAGAAAGTATGGAGGCTGATGCAAGGGTGATAAATGAGAGGAAGCTTGCTGAAGGGGATCCTCATTGTTGACAATAAGCAGAAGCTACCCTTCTCCTCCCACTAAGAGAGTCCATAAAAATAGCACCCTTTTTGGGCTAAAATCATTTCCTGATTTCAAGAGTCACAGATTGTATAAGTTAGAGGAAATTTAGAGATCTTACAACTGGTTAACTCTTGAAAATATTTCCCAGTTATGAATTTTTTTTATAAGTTTTACTTTCAGGTTCCATGATCATACACAAAAGATAGAAATCAACTATATTTCAATTAAAAAAAGAAAGACAGTGAGTNCTGGCATGCTGCGATTCATGGGGTCGTGAAGAGTCGGACATGACTGAGCGACTGAACTGAACTGAACTGGACTTTAGCCCACCAAGCCCCTCTGTACATGGGATTCTCTAGGCAAGAATACTGGAGTGGATTGCCCTTCCCTTCTTCAAATATACATCTTTAGATAGCTTAAATAATATAATAAACACTTAAATACCTGAAATTCTTTAGTTAGGCTGAAGTGCCTTACAGCTATCACCACTGATAGGCTCCTTCCTCTGCCTGAAATCCTTCTACCCTACCGCAGTCCTCTCCGATGTCCCTTAGGTCTAGGCTTAGAAAGTGTCCTTGACTGTCCTCTTCCACCTAAAACTTGGGCTAGGAATCTTTCCTGACACTCCCATAGTTCTGTCCTTTCCCTGTCACATCTTATCACAATGTCCTCTGTTGTCTGTTAACTTGCTTGTCTCCTGTTAGGAAGCACCAGCCTCTGAGCTTGTTGAGGACAAGATTGGTTGGGCTAACACTGCAACCTGACACATAGTGAGAACTCAGTATATAATTTAGAGGTTGACAGTTCTTTACTGTGAAGATCAGATAGTAAACATTCTTGGATGTGTGGACCATACTGTATCTGTGTCATTTACTCAATTCTGCCACTGCAGCGTGAAAACAGCCAGAGATGAGAAGTAAACACATGAGCATGGTTGTGTTGCAATAAGACTTTTTGTTGTTGTTGTTGTTGTTGTATGGACTGGATGTGGTCCACGGGCCATAGTTTGCTCACTCTCACTATAACTGATGAAGAAATGAACACATTAAAATGAATGAGTGGGATTACATTTAACCAAAGAGGAATTATTAGCTACCACAAGGAGCCCTTTATCAGAAAACTTAGACTCTATTTTCTTTCTGTTACTTGAAAGACTTATATCCTCTGTGGCTTCCAAGGCCTTGTCTTAAAATGGCACCTGAAGATACCACCTCTCCTTTAAGATTTGAAACTATCAGGTCCTTAAGAGTAATCTATGTCTTATTTGTCCTTACTCCAAGAGCCCAGAGTCCAGCAGAATTCCCACATGCCTAGAGTAAATAGGTGACAGTCACTAGCTGGGGAAAGCAGATGATTGGTGAAGCAGATAGTTGGACTAGATAATAGTATAAACTCCTAAAACTGGGAAAACTTTAGTCCTCCAGACAAATAACTGCTATGCAGAGATCCTTCTAGGTTTAGACTTGGGGTCTTTTGGTTCCAAATGATGGAAAACTCAACACAAACTGGCTGAAGCCCAAAGGGAATTTACTGGCACATTGATGTGTTTTGTTTCAGAGGGTCAAACCATGTCAGAAATCCACTCTAGGTCTCCACTTGCCTTCTGCTTGATTGGTTCTCTTACCAGACAGGCTTCATTGATTGGTGGCATAATGACTAATATCGGCTTCATTCTCTTGTCCACACAGTTCAAAGCCAGGTGGAAAACAGGGAAGTCCCTATTCTCAAAAGCTCCAGTAAATGTGACAAGACTGTGCATCCTTGGCTTTGTTTGGGTTACCTCTCCATCCTTGAGCCAACCACCACAAATGAAATCAATGCCACCTGAACTTTGTTGACTGAGAAAGAGGGCGAGCTTATTCTCCAGAGGCAAACTGCATGTACATGAAGTGCATACACTGTGTACGCAGAGAAGGTGGCAAACTCCTGGAGCATCTAGAACTGCTATGGCACCCCGCCCCCCCAAAATAGTATGCTTTCATATAATGATACAAGCTGCTGCTGCTGCTAAGTCGCTTCAGTCGTGCCCAACTCTGTGCAATCCCATAGATGGCAGCCCACCAGGCCCCCCCCCCCC
>SJYV01003209.1:202054-252152 GCA_006410875.1 Neotragus pygmaeus
CCCCATAGATGGCAGCCCACCAGGCTCCGCCATCCCCGGGATTCTCCAGGCAAGAACACTGGAGTGGGTTGCCATTTCCTTCTCCAATGCAGGAAAGTGAAAAGTGAAAGTGAAGTCACTCAGTCACATCCGACTCTTCATGACCCCATGGACTGCAGCCTACCAGGCTCCTCCGTCCATGAGATTTTCCAGGCAAGAGTACTGGAGTGGTAGTATTGCCCTCTCCAGTGATACAAGCTAACTATCCAGAATTAGGATGTTTATGAATTCCCTGAAGTCTGTCCACTGAAGCTATCTTAGAAAGAGAAAACAGTCAAGCTTATTCATAGTTTCTAATGTGGGCACTTCTAAATACCTAATTACTATTAACATTTTCACTTGTAAAATAAAGGTACATGTACTTCTTTAAAAATAAACTTAATATATTTTAGAACAGCTTTAGAGTTATAGAAAAAACTCTGAAAAGTGTGCAGGGAGTTTCCATATACCCAATATTTAGTTTCCCTTATTGTTAACATCTGCCATAAGTGTGGTATATTCATGACAGTTACTGAGTGAACATTGATAATTATTATTATCCAAAGTCCAAAGACTTCCTTAGTTTTTACGTAATGGACTTTCTCTCTTCCAGGATTCCATTCAGGATACCACATTACTTTCAGTCACTGTGTCTCCCTCCATTGGTTCCTGTTAGCTATAAGTTTTTTTAGACTCTCTTTAGTTTTGGTGACCTTGATAGTTTTCAGAAACCCTTGTCAGATCCTTTGTAGAACACCCCTCAGTTTAATTGAGTCTGATGGTTTCTTTGTGTCTAGACTTAGGTTGTGAGTTCTTGGGAGGAGACCACAGAGGTAAATTGTGTCCCATTTTCCTCACATCTCTCAAACTGTCAGCATAATTGATCTCTCTTGACATTGACCTTGACCTCCTGCCTCAGGCAGTGTTTGCCAGGTTTCTCCACTGCAAAGTTGGTCTTTTCTTCTCCTTCTGCATTCTGTATTTTCAGGGAAGAAAATCACTGTGTCCTGCCCACACTCAAGGAGCAGAGTTTTGCTTCACCTCCTTGAGGGGTGAGTATCTACATCAATTATTTGGAATTCTTCTGTGAAGATTTGTCTCTTCTCCCCCACAGATGTATTGATTCATTTATTTATGATATCAGTATGGACTCGCAGGTTTTTATTGTTTACTACTTGGGGTCATAATACAGTACCACTTTTGTTGTTCAGATTGTTCCAGCTCTGGTCATTGTGAACTCTTTCAGTTGTCTCCTCCGTCCTTTTTTAATAATCCTACTTTAAATTAATGGGTTTTTTCTCCTGAGCATTCTCTACTTCCTAGCGCTGCAAGAAGCTCCAAACTGATCTCCACTATTTCCTGCCTCACTCCCAGAATCAGCCATTTTCCCAAGATGCTCTAGTTCCTTTTGTCGGAGAGCAATGTTGAAAACTAAGTTCTGGGTGCTAATTATGCTCAGTATGAACATTTAAGAAAATATATTCTAAATGCCATAGAGTATGCTAACTTATTTAGAAGAATCTAGTTATCTTAAAAGACTTATTACTAAAAATATAGTCAATTCCATAATTTCCTTTGCACAAAATTTTAACTTCTTGAGATCTTTCTTTTCTTCTTGAAATATTGTTTTTACGTCTGTATTACTATTACTATACTTATGCTGATATTGTTTGGTTAATTTGGACATTAACTATTGACCTCATATAAGGGCAAATAGTGTTTGCCTCTCTTCCACCACCACCCTACTTTCTGTCTGCCCATTTTCCCATGATGCCATATGACAATTTTCTGTCAAATCAGTAGCAAGATTTTCTGTTATTGTGACCAACACTTACCCCTCTGACTTGTGAAAGCATTCCTGCATTATTTTCTAGATTATCTATTTAGAAGACCAATGCCTTTCTGATACTAAACACTTTCAATACAATATATATTTCTTTGTTTTCACTCTGGAGCCTTTTATTATCTTCTCCTTATGTCTAATATTCTCATATTTCATGATAACATATTATTTTTGTGGGGATCTTTTTTTAATGAAATTTAAGATTTGGTTGGCCCTTCCAATGGAGACTCATGTTTGTTTATTACAAAATTTAAGAAAGCTATTTCTTTAATAATTTCCTCCTCTCTGTTTTATATTTTAATATTCAGAAACATCCCTAACCATTAGACTTTATAAGTAAGGTTAGGTTTTCTAGAAGACTTAAGTTTACTTTTCAAACCTTCCACAAAATTTCGGTGTGAGTAGAGTCTTTAATTTCTAAGATATCTTTCTCTTCTCTGATGTTTTCTTTTTTATAGTTTCTCTGTCCCTTCTCCTTTTTCCTTGAAAGATACTTGTGATTTGTTTGTTTGCTTGCTTGTTTTCTTCTGCTCTCTTTGATGTCTGTGTATCCTTTTCATATGGAAGACTTTCCTGAAATGTCTGGAGAAGGCAATGGCACCCCACACCAGTACTCTTGCCTGGAGAATCCCATGGATGGAGGAGCCTGGAAGGCTGCAGTCCATGGGGTCACTAAGAGTCAGATGTGACTGAGTGATTTTACTTTCACTTTTTACTTTCCTGCATTGGAGAAGGAAATGGCAACCCACTCCAGTGTTCTTGCCTGGAGAATCCCAGGGACAGGGGAGCCTGGTGGGCTGCCATCTATGGGGTCACACAGAGTCAGACACAACTGAAGCAACTTAGCAGCAGCAGCAGCTGGAGATCCTCAGTTGTCTATTCATCTCTAAAAGTGACAGCCTAAACACTAATTAGGAGAGGTGCATATAGGACTTAAACTCATGCTCTGATGGATGGCTTTATTGAAGGGAGATTGGGTGATATTGTTGGGACAATGAAAATCTCAGTATCTTTGAGTGTTTTATTTGGACCATTCAGTTTATTCAGATTTTATATCCCCCAGGTACCTGGGAATGAGGTGAGAAAGGATTCCACAGTTTAGTGAGCATTCATCGGAAAGACTTTCTCTGAATCCCTCTATGTTCATCCCTTCCTCCCTGTTCTGCCTTCTCTGAGTCCAGTACCTCACCCAATATTTGTATATTCACTAGTCCTTCAGTGTGAGAAATGTGAAGATTTAAAGCTCATTTGGTTGGTTACAGTTAAATGAGATTTTTTTTTTTTTTAATTCCAGAACATTTGTGCATCCTTAAATTCCCTCTCTGAGGCTACATAGGAGCTAGACACTGATATGCTTGGTCTTATGGTGTATTGCCCTAAGGGTCACAGATCAAAGGAGTGTGCGGTGATTAAGATCAGAGGCTTTGGAGTTAGAAAGTCTTGGCCTGAGTTCTTTTTCTACCATATTTTTGCTGTGAATGTCATTTCTTTAGCTCCCTTTAGCCTCAGTTTCCTCATCTGTTAAATAGGAAAAATAATATCTATTTCTCAGGGTTGTGAGGATTAAATATAATACACCTATGTCATTAGCATTAGCAGAGTGCCTATCATTTAATTAAGCATCCAGTAAATAATGATAATGAAATAAATCTATTTTAGAAAACACATCTGATAGGTGAGCATTGATTTGATTCCTCATCTAACTGATTCTGCGGTCCTGGGTATATTGTTGAATCCATAGAGTCTAGTAGCGCCATAAGTATCATGAAATTCAAGCCCCGAAATCTGGTTCGTGAATTGTCTTGTGTGCTCTTCCCCATCAAGTGGTTTCACTACAAGTAGTGGAATTGGGCCCAGATGTGGACTTTTTTGTTATCTGAGCCTGTCTGGTATCTATCACCATATGCTTCCTCTATTGAATCTCTTATTTCCTTGCCCAATAAACTTTAATGGCATTTTGGCTCATGTGATGGTTGATGGCAGCCCTGCTTTTATTTATTTTTTTAATTTACTATTTTTTCTTTAAACTTTTAAATTTATTTTTGGCTGCACTGGGTCTTCACTTCTGCACATGGGCTTTCTTTAGTTGAGGTGGGTAGGGGCCACTCTATCTTGTGGTGTGAAGGTGATTTCTTGCATTGCAGAGATCAGGCTCTAGGGTGAGTGGGCTTTGGTAGTTGTGGCACATGGGCTTAGGCGCTCTGTGGCGTATGGAATCTTCTTGGACCAGGGATCAAGCCTGTGTCCCCAGAACTGGCAGGCAGAAGCTCGACAACTGGGCCGCTTGGGGAATTCAACCCTGCTTTTACTTCTCTGTTATTAGGGCAAAGGGGCTAAGGTTCTGGGAGAGGGAAAAACCAGAATGGCAGCAGAGCCAAATTTCCAAGTTCCCCCAGTTTATGAGTCTGCATGGACATAAAATAGATGCTCATGTACATGTAGGAAACCCCCTATATAAGTGGACAACGGAGTACACACATGTCCACACCATCACTCCACGAGTCTGCACACACACTAATGGCCAGGAGAAATGTACTCAGCACATTTCATCATACATCCCAGATTGAGAGAGGCCATTCAGGAGAAAGAAAGGGAAGATTATGAGGCAAAAAGAGAAATGAAACCTAAAGGTCCCACCCTGTCAGCATTAACTGGAGTATAAGAAATGGACTTCGGACAGACAGACAGACTCCTGACATCTGCAAACAGCCAAAATGTCCAAAGGGCCTCTGATTCTCTGGCTGGTGATTGAACTCGGGCGGCTCTGTCTGAGTAAGTGTTCTCAGTCCTTCCATCCAGGGGTCCCTGTGATGGAGTCCCATGGCTGATCTACAAAACAGAAACCCATTGCATTCCTGCAGCCACTCAGCTTCTCTTCTTGGCAGGTCTCTCTCCCTATCTGTGATACAGGGTTCATCCTGAGATTGCTTTGGATGTTTTAGAGTGGGGGTATTTATGTTAATACCAGAAATGGCAATTTAAGAAGAAATATAGATCAGGGATGGGATAACATGGGGAAAAGAAACATCCTTTACAGGCGTTACTAGCACAGTAAACTCCAGGGGAATTTGTTCTGCTAAGAACTGTTATAACTCTTATTTTAGCTTTATTTTTAGGATTTTTTATTTGCTTCTTGGTTTATTTTATTTTGTGGGGGGGCTGGTGGCGGGTCAGGTGTCCAGATAAGATTTACATTTTCCACACATCGTCTCCAGCTTTTGGACGAGGCAAATGTACACATTTAGTGTGGATTGGTACAGACACTCACATCCTGGGTTATAGGACGGGATGCTGTGGGCTGAGTTGAAGTCACATCTTGGTTATTATCCTTTGACACTGAAGACTATGGCCTTTTCATGTAAGAAAGGAGGGACCTGGATAAGACCAGTTTTCACAATCTATGACTCTAGGACTAGACAGCATCTAATGTCCCTTGGAGTTTAAACAGTTTCTGCACATGAATCTTTCAGATGTGCTGCATGAGAAAACACCTGTATTTCAAGAAAACAAGCCTTTGTCCTACTGTTCTTTGCTTATTATTTTCCTCTATAACTTCATGCATTCTCAGGTCTCCACCTAAATCAGGCTTTTTCTGACCACCAGTAGCCTCCGAACTGATTTCAGTGAGTCTGCTGTGAGTTCTTGTCCTCTCTGAAGTCTCCCCATTAGAGAACTTATTACCCTGACCCTGCAGTAGTTGTTCATTTAACTGCCTCTCTCTCCAGATATACTGTGGGAGTTAATGAATGAAAGCAGTTCCTGTCACTTTATCATTGTTTTTGCCTGGTCTTATCTTGTCCTGTGGACTTGTCCAGTGTGGAGGGTTTGGTGATGGTTGCTATGGTCACCTGTCCAGCTACTGGCTGGACACTGAGTGAGTGAGCTTCTCCAACCCTGCTTGAAGAAGACAGTGCCTGGTGGATGATTTCTTTTGTTTTTTCCATGTGTGCCTTTTCTAAAATGACCCTTTAGAAGACACTGACTACTTGGACTCATCAATGATCAGAGCTGAATTGCTCTTCAGAGATGCCAGATCAAACCCTTCACTCTGTCAATGATGCGATGGAGACCCAGATTGGGGAAACATCTTGGATAAGGCCACCAGCTAGAGAAGGAACCCAGCTGGTGCCAGAACCTAGGTTGTACCCACCATTCTGGGTAATTGCTAAAAAGAGAAATTGATTTAATTTCTTTGCTCCAGGATAATTTTGCAGCTGGAAAGAACAGTCTCTTTCCTATTTCTACATTCTGATATGCTTGGTGATTTGTCTTAATAGCTTATTTGTTTCATGTGGCCTTTAATGCTCCACCTCATTTGGACCTGAGAACTATTTTTGAGGCGAGCATGATCTCTTCCCTTTGCCGCATGAAGATAATGAGGTCAGGATTATTGTGGTTTTCCTCCAGAGAACACAAAAGCAGTAACTGGCAGAATGAGGTTTTCATTTTAAGCATAATGGGTGTTTTTCTGCCATGCCTACTTCCTTTTTTTAATATTAATTTTTAACAAATAAGTAATACAGAAATACCCTTGGTGAAACAATTAAATTGCTATAAAGCTAATATCCCCTTTGACACTACTACCCTCAACCCCAGTCCCTGATCAAGGCGCTGCTGACTCAGTGAGTTGGATGTGTGTCTTGTCAGCCACTTTTCTATACGTTTACTTTCATACGTCTGTGCCTTCAAATCCTGCAAATGGGTTTTTTTTAATGGTTTTGTATTTTAAATGTCATTTTGAAATTTCCACTTTTTGTGCATTAAGCAGCCTTGGAGTTTTCACACCATTAGTTATAAATCTGTCCCATTCTATTAATCTTGTACGTGTGGTTCAATGGAAGGACTGTGCCATGGGTTAGCCGCTACCCACATACACATGTTCATTCCATCGCACACATATGACCTGGCAGTAAACATTTTCAAGTTGGCTTCCTTGTGCGTGTGTGCTTTTCTGCAGCAGAAAGCACACCATGAAATTTTTAAGGCTTAGTTCCATTTGAATGTTAACCAAAACTGCAAAATTGCCCCAGAGTGTGGTTATACCAATTCACATCCCATTTCACTCCAGGTTACTCCAGTCATTTGCTTGATCCTTGACTGGGCAACGCTTGATATTATCAGTGTTCTAAATTTTTGCCAGTCTGATAGGGGAAATTTACTGGCCACTCATATTTCCTTATCTATCTATGAATTGCCTGTTTTTTCCTTTTCCAGTTTGTTTCTATATGGAAAAGGCTTTCCTTAGTGAATAAATTTACAACAGCCTTTCAGCCTGAGAGCAAACTTTGGAAAACCCAGCATGCANCACCGCCGCCAAGACAACAGCCACAGCCGTGCTTCCAGCAACAGCCGTGAGCACCACTGACCTCACGTCCACACGCCCACTTCAGATGGGAACTACAGCTGCGCTCACAGCCACGGCCTCCGTGTGCCCTCTGACCACGCTGAGCTCGCTTCCCGAGGAAGACGCGACGCTGCTGACCCTTGAGCCTTCCACCGCGGGGCCCACCCTCACGGCAGGTACCTGGCTCACCTGGCCCCTCTTTCCCTTCTGCTGCTCAGGCACCTTGGATCCCTTGGCAGAGGGTTCTCCTATGGAATGGGGCAGCTCAGCAACTTGCTCTAGAGTCTGTGAGTGTGTGTCTGTGTGTGTGTGCAAGTTTTTCAGGGCTGGGCACCACAGACTGGGCAGTTTAAACAACAAAAGTTTACTTCTCACGATTCTGGAGGCTAGAAGTCTGAGACTAAGGGGTCAGCAGGGTTGGTTTCTTCCGAGCCTTTCTCCCTGATGGCCGTCTTCTCGCTTTGTACTCACATCCTCTTTCTCCTTTGTGTATCTGTGTCCTGATCTCCTCTTTATGTGAGAACATCAGTCATATTTGAGTAGGGCTGTCCATATAATATCACTTTTACTTGTTTAAAGGCTCTATCTCCAAATACATTCATGTTCTGAGTTACTGGAGATTAGGGCTTTAAATATGAATTTACAAGCAGGGGTGGGAGTGAGGTGGAGGTCAGAATTCATCCCATAACTCTGTGTGTGCGTGTGTGTAGGGGAGGGGTGTAGCTTCATTAAATTGTTCCTTTTCATTGTTTTATGGTTTCCTTTTTTTGTTCCTTTTTTTTCCTTTGAGTTTTTGAAAAATCATCATTTTTAGTTCTCAACTTGACCTCCTAGGAGTACAGATACTAAGTAAAGAACCAGGAAATGTCACCCTGGGTCAGACACCAGTTCTGTCCTGCCAGGGCTCAACTGTCTACATAGGCATTAGAGGAAAGACCTCCAGATGCCTTAAAATATCCCTTGATGGTGAACTTCCTCCCTTCCTTCCTTTCTCTCTTTCGTCCCGTCCTCCCCTCTTTCTCCCTTTCTCTTCCTCCCTCCCACCATCCCTCCTGAATCCTTCTTGATTCTACGTCTTGGAACTCTGAGTTACTAGCTCCATTAATTCTGGGCCCTTGTCAAAGCTCTCACCATGTTTCAAACTCTAATTCGGAGGTAAAGATATTAGAAAACAATCATGAGATATCTAGAAGGCTTAGGCATTTCAACTGCCTCAATAAGGCCTGGATTAATTTAAACAACTTTACAGTAATGAATTGGCTAATTCCATTACGCTGTGAGTACTGACCTAAGGTCCATGAACCCTAAGCAAATTTGTATGTTTTATTCCTTTAGTCCTTAAAATAATCATCTTCAAATACAACATTTATAGCTCCCTTAAATTCTAAAAATTACTTACAATCCTTGAAAAAAAAAACTTAAAATATATATGTGTTAGTCGCCCAGTCATGTTTGACTCTTTGCAACCCCATAGACTATAGTCCACCAGGCTTCTCTGGCTATGGAATTGTCCAGGCAAGAATACTGGAGTGGGTAGCTGATATGTCCCTTCTCTAGGGGATATTTCTGACCCAGGTCTCCTGCATTGTAGGCAGATTCTTTGCCATCTGAACCAGCAGGAAAGCCTCAAAATATACATAGGGATCGGGGGCCATTTTTATAGTTGTCTTTGTACTTGCCTAAAATAAACATAGAAAACTACAGAGACAGCTGTAAAAATTGCTTGGCACAAGCACCAACTTTTAGCTGCCTTTTATCAAACTTTTTTTTCTCTTCCAGAACCAGAGCCTGACCTGCTCCCCAGGACCTCTCAGAGAAGCACTGAGGCGACTTCTCACCACAGCACTGCCTTATTCACATCCAAGGGTACGTGGGTGTGGCTCTCCCTTCTTCTTCCCTTGCCCCTTAGGTTGAGGGGAAACACCGAACAGAGTGTCACAGAGTCTAGTGACTAGAGACGACTTTTGGGTCCTGTGAGCCATGAAGCCCTCCTGGGACACACTGGTGTCAAGACTGCATTTGTGGCTTGTTCCTTCCTATAGAGAGTAAGGGATACCATTGACCTTGATTCATTGGTTCAGTACTCCATGGTAGATCATCTCTAGAATACTTGCCTGTCCACTCTAGGCTGGGTGGAGTTCTGCTATCTCATCCTGTTTCCAAACACACTGATCTTCCTTGAAGCTCCAGAGGGTTTACTCACTTGACCCCTGGCTCTNCAGTACTCCATGGTAGATCATCTCTAGAATACTTGCCTGTCCACTCTAGGCTGGGTGGAGTTCTGCTATCTCATCCTGTTTCCAAACACACTGATCTTCCTTGAAGCTCCAGAGGGTTTACTCACTTGACCCCTGGCTCTGTATAGTGAAAGAAGTGTTCTTTTGTTCATTTGTCCTTTCTTCCTTCTGCCTGAATTCTTTAGGTATTAATATTAGAGCCCAGGGACAGAAAAAGGGCTCCTCGGATGTCTCAGTGGTAAAGAATCCACCTGCCAAGCAGGAGATGTGGGTTTGATTCCTGGGTCAAGAAGATTCCCCTGGAGAAGGAAATGGCAACCCAGTTCAATATTCTTATCTGGAAATCCCACAGACAGGGAAGCCTGGTGGGCTATAGTCCATGAGGTCGCGAAGAGTCAGACACAGTTTAGAGACTAATAGCCACAGCAACAGCAGCAAGGGCAGAGAATACCCTAAAATTAATTCACGGCCTTGGAGGTGCTAGAAGGGACTGCTTGGGCTTGATTATCAGCTGCACTACTTTTTCCTGGGGGTCTCTGGCCTTTGTTGTGTGACCTCACGCATATAAAAATGTAGATGAGTGTCTGGCTAGCTAGTAAGCATGCAAAAGGTGGCTGTTATTTTACTAGGTAACAGGAGGATTCTTTACCACTGATTGACTTTTTCTTAGCCCTAAGGTGAATCATTATGCTCATGAACAGCATGAAGTCTAAGCAGGAAAATCATTTCAAATTTCAAGCACCCAAATATGCATGAGGACTTCTCTGTGAACCCAGGAAAACTGGAGGAAAAAGTACACCCTCCTCTGGTAATCGTCACATTTTCCTTTCTTTGAGATTTTTACAGTAGCTATTTCTTGGTCCCAGGGTTGGATGGTGGGGGAGTGAGGATGAGGGACTTTAAGGAGGATTTGTTCTCTTACTATATCTCTCTGTTTAATAAACCACCTCAAGCTTATAGTCCAGAACAAGCTGGCCTTTCCAGCAAATCAAAGGATTCTCAGAGGGAAAAGTGGTTGGAGATGAGATTTTATACCTTTATCTTGGTACTCCATTTGAATACATAGAAATATGTATCATGATACTTGGTAAAGGCCTTTCAAATCTGTCATTCATTAAACATGGCTTACCAGGTTAATTTTCTGCCTAGAACATATCAAAATGATAAAGT
Source organism: Neotragus pygmaeus (assembly GCA_006410875.1). Lineage (NCBI taxonomy): Eukaryota > Metazoa > Chordata > Mammalia > Artiodactyla > Bovidae > Neotragus > Neotragus pygmaeus. The sequence continues at coordinate 212,667 of SJYV01003209.1, forward strand.
CTTGACCTCTGTCCTTAAAGCAGTGGGAGAGACAAGCTTATGTGGAGCTAACCACCATCCAGTGGGCTTTGTTTGGGGGTAGAAGTATGAATAGGTGCCCTGGGGACCCAAAGAAGGGAGAGAAGGATTCTAACTGGGAAAGGAGGGCCAGGATGATCTCTCAAAGATCCTTGAATTGGTTCTTCACGGATGAGAACATTTCATTGAGCAGAGAGAACAGGCAGGGAGAACAGCCTGAGCAGAGATAGGGGGACTTTTAGGAGCATGGAATCTCTGATTATTTAAGAGTCTAGTTTAAGCTGATAGAGACTGGAAGCTGAGAGTAGCCTAGGGTCTGAAAGGACTGATTAATGGGCTGAAGAATTCAGATTTTATTCCAGGGTCCCAAGGAACCATTCATGTGTTTGGAGTAGAGAATGGCATTTTCAGCTCTGTTTTGGGAAAACTTGCTCTGTAAAAATTTTAGATGTACAGGGGGGGAGTAAACCTGGAGGCAGAGAGTCTCCCCAGGAGGCTCCTGCTGTTATTCAGACAGGAAGGAGTGCCTCGACTAGAATGACGGCAGCCGTAACAGTAGAGAAGGGACAGTCAGAGCCATTAGGACTTGGAATTGAGAGGACTTGGTGGCTGGAGTAAGAAGGAAGGATGACCGAGTCTCTGTACTTGGGATTGTAGGTGATGTGATGGGTTCACTGGTAAAGGAACCCCAGGAGGAAGAGTGAAAATTATTTGGGTGATCTTGAGTTTGAAGTGTCCCTGGGAGATGTCTAACAGGAAGTTGGAAATGTGGGGCTGGGCCACCTATAGATGCCTTGGTGGGGATTGGTGTCTGATGGCTGGCACCTCCCTCTGGTCAAATATCATTACTGTGATGATACAGTGTAAGTGCTGAATAGGGACTTGCCACTATACCAAAACTTTCATACATATCATCTCCTAGGGGAGAGTTCAGGATTGTCGATAATTTTGGAAGTCACTGATAACAAATGACAGTTACTGAGTGCTTTTAGGAAAAGGCTGGGCTTGATGCCGTCAGTACATTATCTCATAGTCAGGCATCGTCCAGATATGTGAGGAAGATTGTACTGTTATATCCGTTATAAAGGAGAAGAAATTGAGGTGTGGAGAGCTTAAGACATTTGCCAGAGTTTGAACTCCAGGTCTCCTGGCTGTTGAAACTAAGCTCTTAAACCCTTCATCTATTGTCTCATCAGCAGAGGGGATAACTGAAGATCCTCTGGCATTGTCTGAAAGCCCTACAGGAATGGAAGGATGAAGGCAGATGCCCCACCTCCTTACAGGAACAAGTACCTTGAGAGAGGATGTAGTGAAGGCAGAAAAGCCAGCCGAGGACGCAGAGAGAGCCAGCAAAGGTAGAAAGGGGTCCAGGAGACAAAGGCTATGGAGTGTGCAGGTAAATGTGAGGGGATTCTAAATGCTGGTTGGTAGCATGAGGTGTTTAGACAGTGACCTTGAACTATGGCTGGAAGACCATTAAGGAAACAGGGTAAGCTGTGGGTGGACGACCTAAAGTCCAATGCTGAGCAACTGTCAGAGAAGAAATGTCAGATGTTCTTTCAAGGAGTTGGAGGGTGAATATTTAGAGAGGAGGCAGGGTGAGGGAGAAGGCTTGCCCTCGTATAGGAGAAAGGAGGCAATCAAAAATGGGAGACGCTAGGTCTGCGTCTTGATGTGGAGATAGGAGACAAGGGAGTAAGGTTGGTATAAATGAAAGGGGAAGCACAATCAGATCTCACGTCGACCTCCTAGGGAGGTAGGAGAAGACTGGGGAATCTTGAACTTTGAGCTTATCCAGCCCATCTATACCAGGCCAGGCCATGGGCTGGAACCACAGGGAACTTATTCAAAATATAGATAGCCCTACTCTGTCCAAGACTTGCAGAGCAAAGTAAGTCAGAAGGAGAAAAACAAATATTGTATACTAACACATACACATGGAATCTAGAAAAATAGTACTGATGAACCTATTGGCAGGGAAGGAATAGACACACAGACATAGGGATTGGACTTGCAGACATAATGGGGTCTGAGATGGTGGGATGAATTGAGGAAGTAGCATTGACATATATATACTGCTGCTGCTGCTGCTGTTAAGTCACTTCAGTCGTGTCTGACTCTGTGCGACCCCATAGACGGCAGCCCACCAGGTTCCCCCATCCCTGGGATTCTCTAAGCAAGAACTCCGGAGTGGGTTGCCATTTCCTTCTCCAATGCAGGAAAGTGAAAAGTGAAAGTGAAGTCGCTCGGTCGTGTCCAACCCTCAGCGACCCCATGGACTGCAGCCTACCAGGCTCCTCCGTCCATGGGATTTTCCAGGCAAGAGTACTGGAGTGGGGTGCCATTACTACCATGTATAAAATACGTAACTAGTGGGAAGCTGCTGCATAGCACAGGGGGCCCAGCCTGGCGCTCTGTGACGACCTAGAAGGGGAGATGGGACGGCGGGGGGGGAGGCTCAGAAGGGAGGAGACACATATATATAGAACGTGACTGGGTCACATCGTTGTAAGGCAGAAACCTGTCTCTTATACACATCTGACTTCTCTGTGAACCCAGGAAAACTGGAGGAAAAAGTACACCCTCCTCTGGTAATCGTCACATTTTCCTTTCTTTGAGATTTTTACAGTAGCTATTTCTTGGTCCCAGGGTTGGATGGTGGGGGAGTGAGGATGAGGGACTTTAAGGAGGATTTGTTCTCTTACTATATCTCTCTGTTTAATAAACCACCTCAAGCTTATAGTCCAGAACAAGCTGGCCTTTCCAGCAAATCAAAGGATTCTCAGAGGGAAAAGTGGTTGGAGATGAGATTTTATACCTTTATCTTGGTACTCCATTTGAATACATAGAAATATGTATCATGATACTTGGTAAAGGCCTTTCAAATCTGTCATTCATTAAACATGGCTTACCAGGTTAATTTTCTGCCTAGAACATATCAAAATGATAAAGTCTTGACCTCTGTCCTTAAAGCAGTGGGAGAGACAAGCTTATGTGGAGCGAACCACCATCCAGTGGGCTTTGTTTGGGGGTAGAAGTATGAATAGGTGCCCTGGGGACCCAAAGAAGGGAGAGAAGGATTCTAACTGGGAAAGGAGGGCCAGGATGATCTCTCAAAGATCCTTGAATTGGTTCTTCACGGATGAGAACATTTCATTGAGCAGAGAGAACAGGCAGGGAGAACAGCCTGAGCAGAGATAGGGGGACTTTTAGGAGCATGGAATCTCTGATTATTTAAGAGTCTAGTTTAAGCTGATAGAGACTGGAAGCTGAGAGTAGCCTAGGGTCTGAAAGGACTGATTAATGGGCTGAAGAATTCAGATTTTATTCCAGGGTCCCAAGGAACCATTCATGTGTTTGGAGTAGAGAATGGCATTTTCAGCTCTGTTTTGGGAAAACTTGCTCTGTAAAAATTTTAGATGTACAGGGGGGGAGTAAACCTGGAGGCAGAGAGTCTCCCCAGGAGGCTCCTGCTGTTATTCAGACAGGAAGGAGTGCCTCGACTAGAATGACGGCAGCCGTAACAGTAGAGAAGGGACAGTCAGAGCCATTAGGACTTGGAATTGAGAGGACTTGGTGGCTGGAGTAAGAAGGAAGGATGACCGAGTCTCTGTACTTGGGATTGTAGGTGATGTGATGGGTTCACTGGTAAAGGAACCCCAGGAGGAAGAGTGAAAATTATTTGGGTGATCTTGAGTTTGAAGTGTCCCTGGGAGATGTCTAACAGGAAGTTGGAAATGTGGGGCTGGGCCACCTATAGATGCCTTGGTGGGGATTGGTGTCTGATGGCTGGCACCTCCCTCTGGTCAAATATCATTACTGTGATGATACAGTGTAAGTGCTGAATAGGGACTTGCCACTATACCAAAACTTTCATACATATCATCTCCTAGGGGAGAGTTCAGGATTGTCGATAATTTTGGAAGTCACTGATAACAAATGACAGTTACTGAGTGCTTTTAGGAAAAGGCTGGGCTTGATGCCGTCAGTACATTATCTCATAGTCAGGCATCGTCCAGATATGTGAGGAAGATTGTACTGTTATATCCGTTATAAAGGAGAAGAAATTGAGGTGTGGAGAGCTTAAGACATTTGCCAGAGTTTGAACTCCAGGTCTCCTGGCTGTTGAAACTAAGCTCTTAAACCCTTCATCTATTGTCTCATCAGCAGAGGGGATAACTGAAGATCCTCTGGCATTGTCTGAAAGCCCTACAGGAATGGAAGGATGAAGGCAGATGCCCCACCTCCTTACAGGAACAAGTACCTTGAGAGAGGATGTAGTGAAGGCAGAAAAGCCAGCCGAGGACGCAGAGAGAGCCAGCAAAGGTAGAAAGGGGTCCAGGAGACAAAGGCTATGGAGTGTGCAGGTAAATGTGAGGGGATTCTAAATGCTGGTTGGTAGCATGAGGTGTTTAGACAGTGACCTTGAACTATGGCTGGAAGACCATTAAGGAAACAGGGTAAGCTGTGGGTGGACGACCTAAAGTCCAATGCTGAGCAACTGTCAGAGAAGAAATGTCAGATGTTCTTTCAAGGAGTTGGAGGGTGAATATTTAGAGAGGAGGCAGGGTGAGGGAGAAGGCTTGCCCTCGTATAGGAGAAAGGAGGCAATCAAAAATGGGAGACGCTAGGTCTGCGTCTTGATGTGGAGATAGGAGACAAGGGAGTAAGGTTGGTATAAATGAAAGGGGAAGCACAATCAGATCTCACGTCGACCTCCTAGGGAGGTAGGAGAAGACTGGGGAATCTTGAACTTTGAGCTTATCCAGCCCATCTATACCAGGCCAGGCCATGGGCTGGAACCACAGGGAACTTATTCAAAATATAGATAGCCCTACTCTGTCCAAGACTTGCAGAGCAAAGTAAGTCAGAAGGAGAAAAACAAATATTGTATACTAACACATACACATGGAATCTAGAAAAATAGTACTGATGAACCTATTGGCAGGGAAGGAATAGACACACAGACATAGGGATTGGACTTGCAGACATAATGGGGTCTGAGATGGTGGGATGAATTGAGGAAGTAGCATTGACATATATATACTGCTGCTGCTGCTGCTGTTAAGTCACTTCAGTCGTGTCTGACTCTGTGCGACCCCATAGACGGCAGCCCACCAGGTTCCCCCATCCCTGGGATTCTCTAAGCAAGAACTCCGGAGTGGGTTGCCATTTCCTTCTCCAATGCAGGAAAGTGAAAAGTGAAAGTGAAGTCGCTCAGTCGTGTCCAACCCTCAGCGACCCCATGGACTGCAGCCTACCAGGCTCCTCCGTCCATGGGATTTTCCAGGCAAGAGTACTGGAGTGGGGTGCCATTACTACCATGTATAAAATACGTAACTAGTGGGAAGCTGCTGCATAGCACAGGGGGCCCAGCCTGGCGCTCTGTGACGACCTAGAAGGGGAGATGGGAAGGGGGGGGGGAGGCTCAGAAGGGAGGAGACACATATATATAGAACGTGACTGGGTCACATCGTTGTAAGGCAGAAACCAACACAACACTGGAAGGCAACTATGCTTCCATTAAAGACAAAGCAAGCCAGAACAACAAAGGATTTGCAGGGTGAGGACCTCTAAGGGTCCAGGGGTAGGTCCAAGGACCTGAAGCCCAGCCCTGACCCAGAGGGCATATAGGAACTGCTGGTGTGGTAGACTCTTTATCCTGCATGGAAGGAAACAGACACAGAGGCAGAAAAAAGATCAAATAGAAGACGAAGTAGGTCATATGTAGGACTCTCTTCTGGCTCCTGAATCAAGGCTGTCCCACCTTCGTTCTCTGCACTATTTCCTTGAAGCCAAAATTGAGCCCTGTCAGAACTTGACACTGTCTGGGCCCTCAGTTTATCAAGGGCATAAAGGACTTGTGGGAGGAATTGGCAGCACGTTCAGCAGAAGGAAGAAACGAAGACAGGGGATGAAACAAAGCTCATTTTCACTCACAAATGCCAGTGTCAAGAGGGAAGAAATTGGATGCAGCTGATTTCAAAGGCAACATCTTTTGCGAGGCATTAGCTGATTTGTTTTATCTCTCAGGCCCAGTGCTGCTCGTGCGTTGGAATCAGTTGGGAGGCCAGCAGTCTGGGGATAAAGGAAAAAGGACAAAAAGTGGATTCTCAGGATGCTTCTCTCAATAGTGCTACATTCTACCAACCATACAAATGGTTTCTTCTTTCATTAATAAACTTGGAATTGAATCGCGCAATTCTAGCATGTAACAGTTCGCCTTCAGAAAGGTCAACCAAATAAGACGAAAGAAAGTTGCCAAGCTTTAGGAGAGGCATGTCTGTGGTAAGGCAATCAGAGAGTGAAAATGAAGTTATATACCAGCCACTGGAACTAGAACTTGAAGCTGGCTCTAAGAGGGTCCTCACCTATGGTTAGCCGTGAGCTGGGTGATCACCGTAGACCACAGTGTCCCTCGGACCCCAAGTCAGGCACTGGAGACCCCTGGTTTCACAGGAGGGTGGGATCAGTGGATGAACCACAGCGAGCTTTGTGAAGAGGTGAAAAATCCTTTCTCCCACTGTGAACAAGTCAATGAACAAAGATACCAATGCCCCTTGGCGAGAACCTCCCCACATTTGTGGAATCTTAACTCTAGTGATACCCAGAAGCAGAAGAGGAGAATGGAAGTGGAATTTGTAATCAGACACCATTGTTCTACCTTTAGAGGCATTGGGCACTAGCTTTGCACCTTTGGGCAAAATACGAGACCTCTCTGGGCTTCAGTTTCCTTCTCTTTCAATAATTCTGCCCAAGTTTACGTACCTCACAGATTCATTTTGAAGTCCAAATATGAAAATAAATGCCAAAGTGCTTTGTGCATTTTCAACTACTTCGCTTACTGTGTCAGCAGCAGCAGCAATATGAATAATAATAATTTTTAAGAATGTCTTTCCTGAAACTGCACCCATCTAGACTGCAGAGGGCTAGGGTTCCCTTCCAACTGGACCACTTCCCACTGTGCCATGAAACAGCATGGCCAGTCACCCTCCAGCACTGATCTTTCAGAGCAAGTGTGCGTGAGTTCTTGCTACATATTCCGAAGGCCACAGAACCCAGAGCACAAGAGCTTGGGCTCTGCAGGTGGAAAATCCTGGCTCTGAAGTTTGCTTTCTGCCTTCCTAGCTCTGTCAGCTGAGCCAGTCACCTGACATCTCAAGGCCACAGGACTCCTGCTGTGAGATGAGGGCAGTCATGGTGCCTAGCACAAAACACTCTGAGATCAACCATGGAAAACATACTGTGCTGGGCGTGAAGTGAGCACTTGGTACCTGGCATCCACTTATTACTGTTGTTGCTAATAACCCAGAGGGCTCTCTGTGAAATGTGCACCTTGCCCACTCCCGCAGTGAAGATTTATTGATCAGCTGGTGGGGGCAGAGCAGGGCCAGGCATTGCCCTACAGAGAGGAGTCCCGAGGGGGAGGAGTAGGGATGACGTCTTGTCTGTTTCACCGAGACATGCAGATACCAGCACGCGAGGGCAGTAGCCTGAGATGGTGACTCTGGCCTCTCCCAAGGATGAGGGTGTTTGTGTTGCTGGGGCATCTTTGGAGGCAGTGGAAGTTTGAGGCACAGTTTGGAACTGGGTGACTCTTAAATAATGATGTTCTAGAATCTCTGGTGTCCTGTTACCTCACCTGTGTGAAATGCGAAATCATCGTTTCTCCCCTTTATGAGCCACTTTGGGCACTGATACTTAATTTGCTCTCTGTTTCCTTCCAAAATTAAGTAGATCCTACCCAATTTTGCCCTTGGAGGTAAGGAACGCCAGATTCACGTAGGTGATGCTCTGTTGATTGACTGAAGTTCATAGTACTCTTGTTGATCATTCAGAGGACCCTCAAATTTAAAGAGAGCATGTGCATTCAGTAAATGACTCTTTCTGTTTTCAAAACGTGTTTTGAAATTCCAGATCTGTCTTAGTGCTGCCAAGTGAGGTCAGAAAATATGGGTTCTGGTCACTCACTTTCATTATTACTCATCACTGTGAAACCTTGAGTGAGTGAAACTGTCTCTCTAGATTTAAATTTTTCTCTTGATTAAAACAAGGGAACCAGAGGAGATAATTTTGAATTTCTTTCAAATCTAAAATATTCAGACTTTGGGATCCTTTTGCTGTCCTTTGGATTTTTAAGGCCATACCACAACTAATCCACAAGGGGGCAGCAAAAGCCAGCTGCTACCTATGAAAGGTAAGAAACCTCTCTGAAGCCTTGAAGTTGTCACTTTTAAACTGCTGCTGCTGTTGCTGCTGCTAAGTCGCTTCAGTTGTGTCCGACTCTGTGTGACCCCATAGCCGGCAGCCCACCAGGCTCCCCCATCCCTGGGATTCTCCAGGCAAGAACACTGGAGTGGGTTCCCATTTCCTTCTCCAATGCATGAAGGTGAAGTTGCTCAGTCGTGTCCGACTCAGCGACTCCATGGACTCCAGCCTACCAGGCTCCTCTGTCCATGGGATTTTTCAGGCAAGAGTACTGGAGTGGGTTACCATTGCCTTCTCTTTTAAAATTCTAGGGGTGTGTTAAGATTGTATCATGGAACTGACTTATTTCAGAGCAAAATTTGTTTTAAAAGTAGAGACAGATGAGTCCCAGTGTCTATGAATTCAGTAATGAGTCTGCATACGTAATATATGCACTGAGAAGATAGTGCCAGGTAATTTCTGGTGTGAAATTCAATGGTTAAAGTGTTCATGTTTTCAAATATGATTTTAATATGCCCTTATTCTTTTCTATCAGAGTGATTACCTTCATAATTTTTTGAGTCATTCAGAGTTGGGTTCAAATTTCCTTGTATTGTTTGTGTTACCTCAGGTGGAGTGGGTTAAATGTCTGGCCTCAGTTTATACATCTGTAAAATGGGTTTTATAAGCATCAAAATGAAATAAGTTACATGAAGTGCTCATCCCTATGCTAGGCCTGCTAAGGTGCTCAGTAACTGATCCTGAGAGGAAGGTTTTAGGAATTTTGAATCACATTTCTGCTAAAAGACTAGAAATAGGGGCAATTTTCAGAATGGATTCTTAAAAAATTTTTCTAGCCGAAAAATTCAGTGCCATTCCAGAACTGCACAAAGCACATGATTTTATTTGAGTAAGAGAGTAGGGTCTAGTCTACCCCCTCAGACATAAAACCACCTTGAAAGGAACTCTCTCATCATCTTAGGGTTTGAAGGCTTTCAAAATTGTACTCAAAACTCATGGCATTCCCTGCTTCCACAGACATTGTTTCTGCACTGGTAGACTCACTCACCAGTAGTCTGCAGACTTTTCTGTGAATGGCCAGCTAATACATCTTGAGGCCTTACAAGCCGCCCTGCTGTTCTCTGCCGCAGCTACTTACCCCTGCCTTAGCCGCGCAGGAGCAGTGGGAGACAGCACATTTGCCAGTGATGCCTCCAGGCTTCCACAGCATCGTATCAGTGGACAATGAAATATAAATTGCCTGCAGTTTTCACGTGTTATAAGTTCTTCTTCTGATTTTTCCCCCAACCATTAAGAATTTTAGAAGGATTCTTAACTCCTAAGGCTGTGCAGGTGGCAGGGGGATCTGGCCCTTAGGCCGTCGCTTGCAGGGCTGGATCTAGACTGTCCAGGCAGTAGATGCATTTCTTAGAAAGGGCAGCTGCGAGTTTATTTCCATAGGTTCATTTTCCAGAGTGTGCACTGAGCATCACCCGCTACCCTACTAGATGAGAAGTCCTCTGAAGGGAAAGGCTGTTTTCATGCCATACTGTTAAAGTTTAAACTTTATTTTTCATGTTACAAAATAAATACATGCTCTCGTAAAAGAAAAAGTTAAAACTATAAAATGGAAGTTTCTTGTTTTTCAAATATTTCCCCCAATCCTCGCCCTAATGATTGAGATCAAGGGATAATTACTGTAACAGTTTGTGCTATGTCTTCTCAGATAATTTTTTTTCCCCTTAACAACATAGTATAACAGCAATTAAAAAAATTTTTTTTCAAATTGTTTTCATAGTCATTCTCTCTATATTCTTTTAAATTGTGCTTTAAAGTTCATTCAACATTTTTTTTTCAATAAGTCTTTACTACCAGGCTACTATGTATCATACATAATTATATTGACCTATATAAAATGGCTGATTTAAAGCCATTTAAAAAAAAACTTTTTATTTTGAAATAATTTTGGACTCCCACAGACTTGCGGAAAACAGTACAGAGAGATCTATACATTCCTCCAGCTTCCCCTATTGGTAAGATCTTACATTACAGTGAATTATCAAAAAGAAGAAATTTACATTGTTGCAATATGATTAACTTGACTACAAATTCTACTTGGATTTCACCAGTTTTTATATGCACCCATTATTATAAAAAAACATATTTGACCTAAAAGCAACTGATATGAATATCCTATTTCATCTTTATATTCCTCAGTACTCAGATCTTGAAAGGTACCTTTTTTCTAATAGCACTACAAACCCCTTCTTTGGCTGTAGATGAATGGTTTCTAACAGCTATCTTCAAAGTTTCACTTAGAATGACACTGTGGTCTGGCTTCAAATAAATGACACACACCCCAACAGTTTTCCCTTAACTAAGGCATTTTGCAGAGTTTCTAGTAATTAACACAAGATACACAAACTATTTTGAGCTTCCCTGGTAGCTCAGCAGTAAAGAATCCATCTGCCAATGCAGGACACGAGAGTTCGATCCCTGGGTTGGGAAGATCCCCTGGAGAAGGAAATGGAACACCCACTCCAGTGTTCTTGCTTGGGAAATCCCATGGACAGAGGAGCCTGGCAGGCTACAGTCCATGGGGTCACAAAGAGTCAGACACGACTGAGCGACTAAACAACACGGAACATTTTATAAAGACTTCACATTTGAGAAAATTTAGAAATCATTTAAAGTATTAATTTTAAAAATNCCATGGACAGAGGAGCCTGGCAGGCTACAGTCCATGGGGTCACAAAGAGTCAGACACGACTGAGCGACTAAACAACACGGAACATTTTATAAAGACTTCACATTTGAGAAAATTTAGAAATCATTTAAAGTATTAATTTTAAAAATTGAATTGCCCACAATATTTCCACTCACAGTCAGATGTAGTTAGCCTTTTGGATTTCTTTTTAGGTTTCTTTGTAAAACAAGAAGTATATATGTGTTTGTATATATATTTTGAAGTATTTACCCATTCATTCCCTATACTAAGTATAGCTTTATATCCTTGAAAGAATTAGTATGTAATGATAATTTTCTCAGGTCATTCAAATACTTTGTAAAAAGTTATCCAGATATATAAAGGTTAAATAGGACATAACAAAATCAGTTGGCAAAATAGTAGCATTTTCAGATGAATAAACTGTGACTTAAAGAGAAAATATCTTGCCCAAAGTCACAGAGCCAGGAAGTCTGGGGGAAATATTTAGTGGTGGTAAAGTGTTAGGGAGGCTGATTGTCAGTCTCACTGTGCTCTGAGGTCTAGGGTTGATTTTTTAACAGAAATTCCACTTTATCAGAGTACCCATGCATACCCAGAACTCAAGAGCCTAAAATTAAACCAGCGAACCATACTAACTTACAGTGAGAATCTAGCTGCCAAGGGGTCCCAATTTTGGTATTTTTTTGTGTAAATACATTCTCACCTTGTAGGAAAATCAGATATTAATCAGAAGCATCTGTGAGTACCTTTACCTGGGAAAAGCATGGCTAATTTTTAAGGTTCTTTTGTTGTTGTTATTACAATTTTATTAATTTAAGACAGATACTACACTTATGTGGCCAAAGTACAATGCATACAAAGAACTTGTAAATAAAAAGTAACTTTACTCTCACCCCTTGTGCAGTCCCACTGTTGTCTAGGAAGATCTTAGAGACCAGGGTCTCGTCTTAGTTTTCTGTTGCTGTTATATAAATTTACGAGAACGGTAGTCCCATGGACAGAGGAGCCTGGTGGGCCACAGTCCATGGGGTGGCAAAGAGCTGGACACGACTGAATGACTGAGCATGAGGGGCTTAAAACAGCACAGATTTTTTTTTTTTTTTTACAGCTCTGGAGGTCAGAACCTAAAATCAAAATGTCGATTGGGCTACTTGGCTTCTGAATTCTCTACGAGAGAATTGAATTCCTTGTCTTTTCCAGCTTTTAGATGACTTTGGACCCATTCCTCCATCTACAAGTCAACAAAATAACACCTCCAAATCTTTCTCTCTGACCTTTTTTCCCATCATCATGTAACCCAACTTTGTCATTTTGACCTTCCTCTTATAAGGATACTTGTGATTGCGCTGGGGCCACTGGCTAACCCAGGATAATCTTCCCATCTCAAGGTCTTTCACTTACTTGTATTGCAGTCTCTTTTGCTGTGTACATATCACAAATTTCAAAGATTAGAACATGATAACTTTGGGTGTCGTTACTCTGCCTATCATAGTCTCCAAGCAACGCATTCTTTCCCTCTTAACCAGAATAACAATGTATTACGAGCGATAAAACATTTATTGACAATTTGTTCAACCACACCTCCACCTAGCATGTACATGCTGAAACATATCCCTCCCGGATAAATGTTGCAAGGATTCAATTTAATTAAATATAAAGAGGAGCTCTCATTTTCCCCACTCCCAGTGGATGGCTTCGCACAGCCCAGGTGAGCACCGAGCCCTCTCTGGAGACCACTGTTCTGGACCATCCCTTTTCTAGATTGAATGCAAATCATTATACTGAGCATTCCTTCTTGCCCCAGTGCAACATGCAGTTTACATGGTACAGTTGTGCTTGAACTCCACTGTAATAAGGTGGTTAAGAGCATAGATGTTGGTGTCCATCTGACAGATTCAAATTCCAGCCCCACCACCTTTGACCTGTCTGACCTTGGTCACATTGCTCAACCCTTGGAAGCTCAGTTTTTTCACTGGGAATATGTGACAATGTCTTTCCTGCAGGGTTGTTCCTGATGATTAAATTTTCAGTGGAATGCTAGTAATAATATGACATTAGATTAATGCTCTTTTGAGCTTAAATGCCAGGCCTTTCAATTCCATTTAGTCTTCTCACATGTGCTCAGCACCCATTCCCTGATACCTTCTTAGGCTCTCTCATCCTTTGTTTGCCAGTTCCCTTTCATTCCTGCATCAGGTTCCCAGGGCTGGTAATAGTATCTCAAACCAAGTGGCTTAAAACAACAGAAATTTATTCACTCACAGTCCTGGAGGCCAGCAGTCTGAAATCCAGGTGTCAGCAAAGCCCTGTCCTCTCTGAATTCAGGCTCTAGGGGAGCATATTTCCTTGCCTCTTCCAGCTTCGGGTGCTGTAGGAGTCCTTGATTTATGGCAGCATCACTCCCATCTCTGCTTCCGAGTCAGGTGACCTTCTCTGTCGGTGTCTCGCTGTGTCCTCTTCTCTTCCTAGAAAGATACCTGCTATTGGTATCTTTGATACCATCTTTGAGGGCCTCTCCTCAATCTAGGATGGCTTCATCTGAAAATCCTTAACTAATTACATCTGTGAAGACCCTATTTCTAGATAAGGTTGTAAGATGGTTGTTGAGGCGTTCAGGAGGTCTGCCCACTGTGTTCACAGTGCCATGTTATCTCTGCTCTTTCTTCTTAATGAACTCACTCTCTTCTGAAATGCCCCAGATCTGAAAATGTGGGCACTGCAAGCACAGTGGGCCAAGCCGACCATTTTCATGGTTTAATAGCCGATTTTTATAGTCTCAAGACAAAGAAAATTCCTGCTGGAAGGTTGGAGTTAGGTGATCGGTTGGGGCACTAAAGGGTGTTTACTGGAGTGTGCATCTTTGCCTAACTGCAAGTCAGGAAGCTTGTTAGTGATGATCAGGGGTGCTTTTGGCAACGGTGACAAAGGGGCTGTCAGTTGCAGAGGTCACCTTGGTTCTGGGCTCTGCTTCTATGGCCTTGGTGCCACGCCTTGCACCTGTGGCCTGGGGCAGGACTCAACAAGATTTTGGGAGATGTGGGGACAATATTCCACCTACTACAGGTGCCCCCTGACAGAATTGCTTTTCTGGCAAGTTCTGGGAGGCCCCTGCCTTCGCCTGAATGTGCTTGTGGAAGAATTCAGGGCCTTGAGAGTGTAAAGTTGGCATAACACAGAAGACAAGAAACAGTGGTCTGCACCTGACTCCCACCCCTGCCGCTAGCATTGCTGCTGCTCCCGAGGAGGAAAAGCCAACCATCGATGTGCATTTCTTGTTGCTTTTTGGTGTATAATGCTGCAGTCCTCTGAGGGCTTCCATTCGGGTTTCTGGCATTTTCAGAAGAAAGAGGGGGAAGAAAAGGAGAAAGAGAAGAAGAGAAAGTACTGTTTGGTATCACTCAGCAGTGTTTGTCTCCCTTTAGCAGACTCCGATTTAAAATACAGATTAGCCCCGACAAAACTGACCCGAGGCTGGCTTTTCTCTTTGATAGTTTCAGTTTTGGGCTTACCCATCACAAATGATTGTAATACAACCGGATTTGGTCAGACCAGGGTAGGAATTTTGAATATTTACCTGAAATTTCCAGCTCTAGGGAATAATAGCTAGGAGAAAGACATTATAACTAAGTTGTAGTATATGAAAACATGCTGAATTTCCCCCCTCTAACTTTTCTGCTCTTAGGCATTCTACAAGTCACTTTCCCTTGAAACATGCTCACTTGGTATCAAATTATAAACCTTACAAAATCTGTCACATTTCTCCTTTTGCCTTGAGTGTGAGGAAGCTTGGGGGAAACAGTGATCAATTTCAAGTACGCTTGGCCTGGATGTTTGTTACATTCGGGCTCCTCTGTGTGTGGCTCTGTGCTCTGCTTCTATGGGACGTTTTTCTTGCACAGATGACCTTGCCTCCCTGCGGGACATTCTCCCCTGCCCGGGGACACTGCTCTCACTCCCTGCTCTATGCCTGCTTCCTATTCCTTCTCCTCCACCTCCTCTGACTTCCTCTTTCTGAACACGCAGCCCTTGGGTTTCTTGTATACTCTGAGGTTTTTATCTGCTCCCTGGATCCTGATGATTCCCAAAGCAGTACCTCCAGCTCCAACCTCTTCCCCAGTTTGATTCAGATTCAAATCTGTCAGCTGCTTATTATGCAAAGAGCGTTTGCATTGTTCCTGGGGTACCTTCCATTAATGACTCTAAATTTGAGCTCCTCACCTTTCTCCCTCTGACTTGCACATCTGCCCTTCCCAGTCTGCTGACACTGGGTCAGGCAATGGCCCAGTGTCACGAGGAGGAATAAGTTTCAAGTTATCTGAGACTCATTTCAGTTCTGAGACTAACTCAGCTTTGAGTTATCTGAGATTCATCTCTTCCAGCAGATAGTGAAGGACAGGGAAGCCTGCAGCACATGGGGTCACCAAGAGTTGGACACGACTTAGCTACTGAGCAACAACAACCCTTCTCTAATGTCCTGTAAATTTCATGAGGGTGGGGTCATGCCATATTCATCTCTGCATTCTTATAATATCCAGAACCATGCTTAGCACTTGGTAGATTCTGTTTTCCTGGTTGAACTCAACTATGTGATAAATAAATGGTTCCATGTCTCAGCTTAAATTTCACATTCTCAAGAATGTGACCCTCGAGAACAGGTCAGCCATCCTTATGGATATATCCCTCTGACATCTTATATTATTTCTGCCTAGAGTTTTGCACAATTACTTTTCTAGCTATTCATAGTATTTTTTTAAATTTGGTTGTTTGTACTAAGTTATAAGGGACTTACTAAAGAGCCTTTGCTGGTGGCTCAAAGGTAAAGAATCCACCTGCCAGTGCAGGACACAAGGGTTTGATCCCTGGGTCAGGAAGATCCCTTGGGCAAGGAAATGGCAACCCACTCCAGTATTCTTAACTGGAATTCCCATGAACAGAGGAGCCTGGTGGGCTGCGGTCCATAGGATCGCAAAAGAGTCAGACAAGACTTAGCAACTAAACAACTAAGCTGTAAATTCCATCAAGAAGGTCAATAGTGTGGCTAGAATAGTGCATGGCCTATTATAAGCGCTTAATAAAAATTTAAACCGACAAACCGAAAAATTTTCTTTCAGGATAAAAGTCCTGAATTTACTACTGGTGGTTAAAGAAAAATTAGATTCAATTGCCTGGTGACTAATTGCCTAATGACTCACTCTACCCGTCTATAAAATGGAGATGCTCCTGGGGGATAATACAGGACAGCAGATGAGCTTTAGATAGGAACATATCAAAACAAAAATGGATAAATGAATTATGCAAAAAAGGAAAACCAGGATTAAAAGATTAAGCACATCAACTAAAATGTTTCAGGATGTAGCATTTTACTCTCCCATAGGAAATCTAAGCATTATTTTCTCTTTCTCCTCAGCACCTGAGACATCATTTCTTGTGCAAAATGAAGTCCAGCCAGAACAGGTAAAAATTTGTGTGAAGTGTTTTGAAGCATATGACTCAGTTTTAAAATCCACAATGAGCGTTTGCAGAAATGGATTAGGGGGAGCATATCTGTCCAAGGGCAAAATGCATTACAACCGTTATGAAATAGTGGAGGATATGTAGACACTCTTGGCAGAAATGGCATTGATACCATCACTTCCATATGTATAGATGTTTTGAAAAGAAAAAAAGAAATATATATATATATAAACAAATTGAAACTACTATGTGGTCACTCTGGTGGCCCAGGATTAGGGACATCCTATAGCATCAACACTTGTCACCAGCATTCCTCTTATTTTTGAGCTTATCCATCATTCATTTTTATTATTACAAAAGTGATTCAAATTGCTTCATGGGAATCCTTGAGGCAGTATAAATGCCTATAAAGGAAAAATGAAGGTCTCATCCCTTCTTCCTTCTTCCCTGTCTCTCTCCTCAAAGAGAGGTGATTGTGCTGCATTTACTGCCTTGTAAGAGAAGGGACTGGAAGTTGAAGGGATGCTGCCTGGCCTGGCCAATGGGACCTGGTGTAGCCCCCAGGGAACTAGATGCTGCCCATAGAGCGATGCCTCTCAGACAATTTGGTGTCAGGACCCCTTTATACTCCTAAAAATTAGAACTGAGAAATCAAAAACAATATGAATTCATCAAAAGGGATAACAAATATGTTAATGCAAATAATATTTTATGAAAAATAAGGACATTTTCCCAGGACTTCCCTGGTGGTAGAGGCATTAAGACACTGTGCTTCCAATACAGAGGGTGTAAGTTTGATCCCACATGCTCTGTGGTGTGGCCAAGAAAACAAAAACAAATAACCTAGTTTTTCCTGAATGAAAAAATTATTAGTGAGAAAAGTGGCATTGTTTTACATTTTATAANGACACTGTGCTTCCAATACAGAGGGTGTAAGTTTGATCCCACATGCTGTGTGGTGTGGCCAAGAAAACAAAAACAAATAACCTAGTTTTTCCTGAATGAAAAAATTATTAGTGAGAAAAGTGGCATTGTTTTACATTTTATAAGTCTTATTAATGTCTGGCTCAGTAAGGGATAGAGGATCTCACGTCTGCTTTCATATTACATCATCAGAGCCTCGACACCTTCACATCACAGATCATATGGTCGCAACCTCTGGGAAACTGCAATTCAGCTCTCATGAAAGAATGACAGTACAAATAGCAGATAATGTGTCCTGAAAATCATTTTGATCTCACGGAGGGATCCCCTGGCTATACTTTGAGAATCACTGCTGCAGAAAATTTGAAATCAAGTTCCACTTTGTCTTTTACCTGGTTACCTCTAGAAGTCTAAGTCAGCCAGAAGAACTGAACAGGGTAGGGTGAACTGAAAGGATTTAGGCGATGGCCAGCCAAGTGATTTGACAGTGGAGAGCATAGCTCACAGCAATCTGCCTGATGCTTAAGAGTTAGGAAAATTTGGGGGCTCTGGGTAAAACGTTTCAGATTCTCCAAGATTTTTTTTTTTTTTTTTAAGTTTAACTTGTAAGGCTGGCTTTGTTCTTGAGATGCATTGGGCAAAACGTGATGGGCTGCAGGGAGAGGGTGATACCGTGGGCAGGTTGCTGGCGATGGCAAAGAGGGAGGGGGATGTTGGGAAGTGAGCGGCCAAGGGGCTTCCCTGTGTCTCACCAGATAAGAATGACCAGCAACTACGAGCTGCTCATGATCATTGCTCCCTCCCTGGGATTCGTGCTGTTGGCATTGCTTCTGGCGTTTTTTCTTCGAGGTAAGGAGGGCAGGACCAGGTGGGGGGAAGCCTTTCAGAGTTTTGGAAACTCCAGGAGGATCTGAGAGTGGATGGATTTTGCTTCCTGCCCCTGTCTGCTCTCCCACGCCCCATTCCTTAGAGTCCCACTTCTGTCATTGCCCTCATCTATCAGGGAGGATAACAGGTAAACTCATTCTCCCTGAGATGCCAAAGACTTTGAGCATCATCTCCTGATAGTGTTTATGTTTTGAGAAAGAAAAACAGCACAAAATAAGAGTACCTTTGTTTATTGGACACTTATTCTATGTGTTTTCTGATGCTGTATTTTTGACATCTCCTAATTGATTTCATCCTCCTGACTCCATTAAGTGGGAAGTACTGTCTTATCACTGTATTGGGGTGGAGGACTCTTCTGGTTGGGAATGCCTCCAAGAAGAGAGCCGTGAGTCATCCTAGTCTTCTTATTTGTTTGCTTAAAGTAAAACTTCCTATCCTAAGGTCCAGAGAGAGAACTCCAGGGAACCAGTAAACTCCTTGAAATGTTCATATCTGTATTTTTCAGGGGGTAGTGTCCATGATTGTCATTAGATTCCCCAGCTGGTCCATACACTTGTATCTGCTCTTCCCCATCTTAAAAAAAAAAAGTTTTAATGCAACGCATAAGGAAGTAATGAACCAGGGTTTGTCGTTTTCATGCAAAGTACAGGCACATAAAATGATCCTGTAAAAATGGGGGGAAATTTTTCTCTATAGTTAATAGAAGCTGGTAGTAAGTGAGGATCTCTGACTAGCAATAATCATCTCAGCCTATTTGAGCAACAATAGTGAAACTTATGTGTCTCTACACCTATCCCTAGTGAACACTGCAAAAGGAAATTTGGAGCTTAGTGGACATTTGCCGTTAACCGTCATACAAAGTCATGTTACAGTTCGGGAAATTTTGAGTATATGTCCTAAGCTAAGCTAAGTCACGTCAGCCGTGTCCGACTCTGTGCAACCACATAGACGGCAGCCCACTAAGCTCCCCTGTCCCTGGGATTCTCCAGGCAAGAACACTGGAGTGGGTTGCCATTTCCTTCTCCAATGCATAACAGTGAAAAGTGAAAGTGAAGTCGCTCAGTCATGTCTGACTCTTAGAGACCCCATGGACTGCAGCCTACCAACCTCCTCCACCCATGGGATTTTCCAGGCAAGAGTAAGGAATTGTTTTAAAACCCAAGTGAGTAACTGAATTTAAGTAACTTAAGAATAATTCAGCTTAGGGAATTCCCTAATGATCCAGTGGTTAAGACTCTGTACTTCCAATTCAGAGTGCACAGGTTCAAACCCTGGTCAGGGAACTAAGACCCCATAAGCCATGCTGCATGGCCAAAAATAAGGAGCTTAAAACCGTTGTCTGTAGTGTTGGAACAATCTTGTAATTGGTGAGCAGTAATGAGGGGCCTGGAGAAAGCAATGGCATCCCACTCCAGTACTCTTACCTGGAAACTCCCATGGATGGAGGAGCCTGGTAGGCTGCAGTTCATGGGGTCACTGAGTCAGACACGACTGAGCGACTTCCCTTTCACTTTTCACTTTCATGCATTAGAGAAGGAAATGGCAACCCACTCCAGTGTTCTTGCCTGGAGAATCCCAGGGATGACGGAGCCCAATGGTTTGCCGTCTGTGGGGTCGCACAGAGTCGGACACGACTGAAGTGACTTAGCAGCAGCAGCAATGAGGGGCCAAAAGAAGCAGTCATCTGATCTGGGAAAGGAGTGGCTTTCTCTGCCAAGTCCAGTTCCTAAGTTTCCACCGTTGGACCACCTCTGCTCTTCATAACGCTGCTCTGTGCTTCCCCAGCATTTTGTTCACATAAGCACAGCTACTCTGCCTCTAACATGGCCTTATCTTTTCAGGGAAATTCATGAAAGCCAATTGTTTCCAGAAACACACCAGGTAATTCATCTTGCATGACTGATTGCTGTAATGATTGTACACGCTGTTGCAAGTGATCAGATACTATTCAGTGGTTTAATGCCTTGGGCTTGCATTCTGATTAAATACAGAGTTGGAGAGATGTGGCCTTAGAGGTAAAAAAGTTGTGGGGATTCAGCTTGCATTAACCTCTGTCTTGGATAACACTGTGGTATTTGTCCAATATGCAAATATATTAGCAGCTCGCATTAACAGAAGTATGACACAAAAGAAGGAAAGTGATATGCCATTTTACCCATTATTTGCTCAACTCTGGGTGACTCACTTCAAAAGGTCATTGTTAAACTGGAGTTCATTGAAGGAGCATTGGCAGCATGGAAAATGAAAAAAAAAAACAACAACATAAAGTTTCATTCCTGGGATTTAATTCCTCTACCAAATTAGGCCACAGGACCAGTTTTTGTTTTGTCTTTTTAAAAAAAACAGTTTGAAGAGTCTCTGGAAAGTGATTTTGCATATCTGCTCTGTTATTTTGGAAAAGAAATGAAAGGATTTTGTGTAAACTGTGATTAAGAACTTGTTTTCACTTAATAATTGCATCATTACTACAATATCTATAAATAAGTAAATATCAATAAGTAGGGAAATTGAGGGTTAGCAAGGTAATTTTTCAAAGTCATACTTGGAGATACTCCTGGTAAACAAATACATTTAGATAATGTTTTTATGTCTTACTAACATAATCGGACACGACTGAAGCAACTTAACAGCAGCAGCAGCACCAGCAACACAACTCTAAATCTCCCTATTACAGTAGGCAGGCAAAAAGCCTTTCATCTCCTGTGGCCTCAGTTTTCCCATCTGTGAAATAAGAGACTTGGACTGGATGGACTCTGAGCCATTCTAACTCCTTGGTTAGTCATTTTGTAATTTAGCAGCATCCATCGGTTGCTGGTCTTGGTGTTCTCATCAGCAGGCTGTCTTCCCTCTTTACAGGCTAGACAATGTTGGAGAAGGTAAAGATGTCCTCAGTGGAACAGAAGATGAAGATGGTCTTTTCACACTGTAGCGTGCCCCTTTTTCTTAGGAGTGGCGATGTGGGTATGACACGTGAATCATCAAAATAAGTCTTAGAATTTTTTTTGAATCCGTCTATTGCATTGGTGTCATTGATGCGTCTTGCTTTAGTTTCACAAGTGAAAGTTATTTTAGAGACCACGCTTTCTCTGTCTCGTGGTTTTATCTCTGTAGTGTCACTGCTGTAGTAGTGACACTGTAGACTTGTAGTGTCACAAGTCCACAGTACACTTGAATGCTTTTGGTGACGGTGAACTCACTATCGTGCCTAAGGAAGTCCATTCAATCTCAGGGCACTTCTGAGACTTAAAAACATTTAAAACAAAGTCTGCAGAATCACACCATCATTTTGACTTAGGCCCTCTAAAAGGCCCAGATTTTCTATTATTTTCCATTCACAATTATGTATCTTTATGGTTTCTATTATTTTCCATTCAGAATTACGTATCTTTAGGGCCCAGAGGTTAAAGTGTCTGCCTGCGTCTGCCTGCAATTCGGGAGACCTGGGTTTGATTCCTGGATCGGGAAGGTCCCCTGGAGAAGGAAATGGCAGCTCACTCCAGTATTCTTGCCTGGAGAATCCCATGGACAGAGGAGTCTGGTGGGCTGCAGTCCACGGGGTCGTGAGAGTTGGACACAACTGAATGACTTCACTCACTCAAAAATGACCATAGTGTCACATCTTTATTCTTGCTTGGGGAATTTAATTTTGGAACAGTTCATCACAGTAAGGTAAGGTGAATAACGTGGATGTTCAAATAGGGCCACTCCCTGGATGATGTGACTGAGGCAGTCCAGATCAGTTTCTCTAAGTATATAGTCCATGGGAAATGGCTCCTCAGTAAGAATAGGTTTATTTAAACACTTTCAGAGCCAGTAGCATGAGGAATCATGGAGAGAGGTTAAAACAAGTAGTCGTTGACTGAAAGAAAGAATGTGCACCTCAGTGACAAGCCTCTGGCTAGGAAGAAATGTGGAAAGTCAGCTGGGGCTGAAAGAAATTTGCTGGAAATACTTCCTGGTATGTTTGGTGCAGTAGCTACTCATGAAACAGGTGCACAGTCTTCCCAGGTAGCCGGGCTTTATCCTGTGACTCTCTTGACATTACTTTAAGAGAGGGAAAAGAATACCAGTTTTATGACCCATCCACAACAGCCTCTAGGTCCCTCCATTGTTAGTTCACACAAATAGAGCAGTTAATCAAAGCACCCCCTCTCACCCGAGCACTTGAAGAACCAGCTGCCCAGGGCAGCAAGCTCCTGCCTCACTCGCCTGGTGCCAAGATGANCGCTCGCCCAATAAAGGCTTCTTAATACCAGCTGGCAGAGACATCTTTCTGTTCGCGGCAACCTTACAGAAATAAATCCAGAGAAAACCTAAAATTTAAAAGTATGGGTAATCCTCAATCTCGGTTCCACTAGGCAAGACAAGAAAGCAGCTAATCAGAGGACAGATGAGTGGGTACAGAAGATGGGGTGCACACACAGAGCAGCATCTCTCAGCCGTAGGAAGGATGATATCATGCCAGGTCCAGCAACAAGGAAGGAAGTAGAGATGATCACGAAAAGTGAAGTCAGACAAAGGACAACTACCACAGGGCGTCACTTAGAGGCAGATTCTGAAAACAGACACAGATGAACTTCACCAAACAGAACGGGCTGCACAACACAGCAAAGCACCTGCTGCTGCTGAGTCGCTTCAGGCGTGCCCGACTCTGTGTGACCCCACAGGCGGCAGCCCCCCAGGCTCCCCGTCCCTGGGATTCTCCAGGCAAGAACACTGGAGTGGGTTGCCATTTCCTTCTCCGATGCATGAAAGTGAAAAGTGAAAGTGAAGTTGCTCAGCCATGTCTGACTCCTCATGTCCCCATGGACTCCTCCATCCCTGGGATTTTTCAGGCAAAAGGACCGGAGTGGGGTGCCATCACTTTCAAGCACCCAGTGGTGACCAAAAGGAAAGGTGGTGGGCAGTAAGAAATGAGGTATAATAGTCAGTGAGGACCCTTCATCAACACTGTATAATAAACTATATGGGAAAGGAACCAAAAAAAGGACATGTCTACATCTCTGCAAAGGGGATCATGTTGATGTACACCTCAAACAAAGATCCAGAACACAGGCGCACACACACATGCACACATGCACACACACGCACACTCACACATCCTACAAGATTGAAGTCANCCAAAAAAAGGACATGTCTACATCTCTGCAAAGGGGATCATGTTGATGTACACCTCAAACAAAGATCCAGAACACAGGCGCACACACACATGCACACATGCACACACACGCACACTCACACATCCTACAAGATTGAAGTCACTTATACACCAATATGAAATACAAATTACAAAACGAGCGTGCCGACTCTATTCCCCTCAGGCCTTGTGATCTGGGCTGCTGGCACAGCCTGAAGCCTGGGTCCCCAGATGGACCGTCGTGGGGCTGACAGGGCTGGGGGAGATGTGCCAGCCAACGAGCCCTGCCCCACAGGCCCGCGCGCCTGCTCCCCCCTGCACCGGCCCACAACCTCCAGATCCGGGGGTCCTCCTGCGCCCAAAGAATGTGGAGCCTCTGGGCTGGGAGAGCTCTGAAAAGCCTCCCGGGCTCCATGTCTCCCAGAGTTGGGGCTCCACGTCACCTCCAGCCTCCTTCCTTGGGGCTGCCCCACCTGTGGTGAAAGCACCCTCCCGAGAGTGGTGCTGCAGGAACTGGGATGTGTCCAGGGGATGGGGGTGAGGAAGGCAGGAGGAATGGGACCAAGCCTTGGGTGTTTCTTCCAGCACTTTCCACTCTGACAGTCCGCGAACAGGACCTTCCCTAAGGCTCTGGTTGCCCCAGAGCAGGGTTGAGCATAAAGACATGCTGCCACCTTGTGGCCATTTCCCATAACAACAATTTTGAAACCGCCGCTGCTGCTGCTGCTAAGTCGCTTCAGTTGATGGTGACTTCTCTGCTTAAAATGGNCTCACCCGAGCACTTGAAGAACCAGCTGCCCAGGGCAGCAAGCTCCTGCCTCACTCGCCTGGTGCCAAGACGAGGGCAGGGTTGGACCAAGTGGAGGGAATAACTAGCAGCACGCGGGTTGCTTCTTTATTTGGCTTGGCTTTCCACTCGATGTGAACTCAAAATACTGGAAACGACCAGCAGGCTCAATTCAGACTTAGAACCTGGGGATGGGGGATGGGGGGCTATGGATCTAGAATCAGGTACAGGGCTTCAGTGTCCCCATCTGGGAAATGGGGTGAGACTAGATGACCTTGTACAAACGGTCAGGTTTCAATATTTTGTGGGTTAGTGAGACACCCCACCCTAACTTGGCTCATGCTCCCTACCCACCTTCCCACACCTCTACCAGCACCACCACTGACTTGGGTCTGACTAGAAGAGATGACAGCAAATACCATGCTCCCTAAACCTAATATCTCAGCTCAGTGAGTATATTTGTATTTTGCCAGGAGCCATCTACTATCTTTTCCCAAGTATGTTTCTGACCCTTGATCAGATTCAGAAACACTTAAATGAGTAATCACAGTATTTTACAAATGATAATGTCCTCCAGGAGCCTCTAGATAGTAGCTTTCAACCCTAGCTGAACACTGCAATTATCTGGGGAATTTTTATGTTGATTCCTGAGTTCCACCCTTTAGGAGGTCTCTTGGTAATTGATCTGGGGTGTGTGACCTGGGAATCTGATTTTATTGTTTATTTATTTATGTTTTAATGCTCTGAGTGGTTGGTGAGAACCACTGCTCTCACACTGTGGTTCTGAAACTGGGAACTTCCGACCATCAACCTGAGCATCTCCTGGAACCTGTTAATTACACGCATTCTCCTCCCCACCTCACACCTGCTGACTCAGAAACCTCAGAGAGGAGCCCAGAGATCTGTGTTTTAATTTGTTCTAAGTTAAGATGTGCCCTAGAATTTGAGAACTATGGCAGCATATAATTTCTAACAGGAAGGTGGAGATTTTAAGAAAAGACTGTTCTGTAACCAGGGCCCAGTGATGATTCGCATGTGGGGTGGGGGTGGGGTGTTAGTTTCCAGCAGCCAATGGCCAAGGTCCCAGTGAAGTCATTATCAGCCCTCAGTCAAGGTAACATTACTTTCTGCTGGATTCTTAGGGTAGCTTCTAACTGCACTCACCAGCTTCGCTCCTTTCCCTCCCCAGCTTGTCCTCCATGCTGTGGCAGAGGAATCTTCCAATGCAGATATGAGATTCCTGTCTCCTGTTTTCCACTCAAGGGGACTTAGAGGAAACACCTTTAGGCTCTGTCCCAGGCTGCAGTGGGGAACTCAGAAGCCAGGTAACTGATAGGGAGGAATGAAGATGTGGGAGTGAAGTGGCCTAAACTGACATGGAATGTTGTGTGTCCACTTACAGGCACTCACACCACACTTAGTAAATAACATCCTCCAACCAGATGGCCACGAACTGGAACAAGGCAGCCAGTGTGAGCTTCAAAGGTCTAGGGGGTGGAGAGTGGGAGTCACAGGATAAAGAATGAATACATCCAGAATTCTTACCCTGAGACTCCTTGATCAGAGCAGGCGGTTGGGGTACTGGCTCCTCTTTCCCTCTCTGTGCCATCAGGATGAATTGGTAACATCTACAAACAACTCCCTACTATCTACTGTGTGGTTGGCCCAGAGGAGAGAATTGCTTCCCTCAAGAAGCTTAAAAACTTAAATGAGACAAAACCCACATAGGAACCGTGCATCATGTTTGCGTTTCCACAAGGAAAGACTTTAGTGGAGGCAGAGCTCTGACAGCTGTTTTTACACGGTAGGCCCACATCAGGCCTTGAGGGTTTAGAGCAGCCTAATCGTGCAACCTGGACCTTTCTAGGCTAAAGTGAAAGAGATAACATGTCATCCTTAGAAGCATTTGCTGTGTTCCAGGGTCTCTACCACATTGAAACATATACATTACCATGTGTAAAATAGATAACTAGCGGGAAGTTGCTGTATAGCACAGGGAGATAAACCCTTACTCTGTGTCAACCTTGACAGTCAAGAGGGGACATATGTATACTTACAGCTGATTCACCTTGTTCTATGGCAGAAACCAACACAACACTGTAAAGCAATTATCCTCCAGTTAAAAAAATGAAGGCAAGATCATTGGATCCTCACAGCCGCCCAGTGAAACAGGTATATTATTCTCGAGAAAACAGAAAAACAGAACGAGCTGAATTTGCTCACAGTCCTGCCCCTGTGACAGAGCTGGTCTGGAACCAGGCCTGAAGGACTCCATGCTCTAACCATTACCCCGTCCTTCACCATGCCAGCCCTTGTAAGATTTCACACATTTAAAACTGAGGCATTGACCGGAGTTGGTCTGAATTCGATTTTAGTTGACTCAGATCCAGGGCAACCTGAGAGTTATGATGGTTCTCCAGTGCCAATCCCTTTATAGCTCACTCTTCCCCAGTCTCCATATTATTTACTCAGAGTCTATTTGCATTTGTGGAGGAAGCTGCTAGTGGAGAAGCTGGCAGGAACCTTAATGAAGCCAGGTGGGACCCATTGAAATGGGAATGTGTTGAACTAAGTTATGAAGAAATGAAGCCAGCTGTCAGCAGGCTTAATGAAAGGTTAACAGGAATCCTGCAACGGGTGACTGGGGAGACTCTGTCTCTCTGAAGAAAACAAAAAGTTGAGAAGTGGGTTCCCTGCCTGGAGGCAAGAGCAGAAGGAGGAAGCCACTTGTAACCGAAAGGCTGGGTCTGAGATAGCGTTTCATTTAGATTTGTAAACATGTTACAGTCTCAAGAAAAAAAAGCAGGGGGAATAAAGAATTGTGAGTTCTTGGCTCTCTGAGCATCAAAGGCCAGCAAATAGAAGTGTTCCTGAAAATGAGGAAGCTAACGCTGCCGTGCAGTATCCTGGGGAGACTTGGAGATGGCTGCTCCCGAACAGAAGGTGGGTTCACTATCTAATTGTGCTGTTAAAGTGTTCTTCTGCAGTGGTAGCTTTATTCATGTTGCATAAATCATCGGGAGATGGGGAGGCAGGAAAAACCCTTCACATCCTTTGACTGAACTCCCATTTCTTAGTTGCTGAACCTGAGGCCCAGAGAGGAGGAACCGGTTACCAGCTGGGCTATGCAGAAAGCCAGTGCTAGGACAGAGAGCTAAACCACAAACCCTAGATTTATCTGTACATACTGCGTGCTGTGCTCACTCATGTCTGACTCTTGCAACCCCATGAACTGTAACCCATCAGGCTCCTCTGTACATGGGATTCTCCAGACAAGAATACTGGAGTGGGTTGCCATTTCCTTCTCCAAGGGATCCTCTCGACCCAGAGATCAAACTGTGTCTCCTGAGTCTCCTGCATTAGCAGGCAGATTCTTTTCCACTGGGGAGCCCCAGGTGATAGGATAAGAGTATCTATGGCCGTATGATGATCTTCTCAGAATTTTCTAATTCCACTTGGATCTGCTTGATTCTTTACTCTTTTGAAGTCACAATCTTTGAGCTCTTATTGGGCCTGCAACTCACTTCTTTCCCTTATGCTTGTCTTTCCCAGCACACACTTGACCCTGTTGGACTCCCTCCTGTTCCCAGAAAGGAGGAATCAGACACTGCAGTGCAAAGCTTGACTGCTGCTTTCTTAGAGCTGCCGTCATTAACTCGAGTGACCAATTTGTCCCAGTTTTAAGACTGAAAATTCTGGCACGCAAGAACCTTACCACCTCGGTGTCTGACAAACTGGGATGGTTGGTCAGCCCAAGTACATAACTAAATTGGAGATCAAAAGCAACACTCCTTTGAGTTCTTTAATATAGTGTTACTGCACTTGGCTTTACTTCAGGTTTTTTTTTTTTTTTTCTGTGACTTTGTAGTTGGACCCAAGGGGAATTTAATTTCAGAATGGTGGCTCAGACTGTAAAGAATATGCCTGCAAGGAAGGAGATCCTGTGTCAGGAAAATCCCCTGGAGGAGGGAATGGCTCCCCATTCCAGTGTTCTTATCTGGAGAATTCCATGGACAGAGGAGCCTTTCAGGCTATATAATCCATGGAGTCTCAAAGAGTTGGACACGACTGAGTGAGTAACACTTTCACTTCCAGCATTAGAATAGACTACTAAATCTATATTCTGGACCCTTGTTCTGCAAAATGTGGGCCTCAGACAGCTGTTGTCATCACCTGGGAGCTTGTTAGGAATGCAGAATATCACTGGCACCCCAGACCTTCAGAATCTGCATTTAAACAAGACCTCTGTGTGATTCACATGCACATTAAAGCTCAAGAAGTACTTGTCTAAAACACTGATCTTCAAATGTGTCTGTACAGTGCAACCTTGTGGGGGACTTAAAAAAATCCTGAAGCTGGATTCCCCTCTGCTCTCCTGGTTTAATTGCCATGGGGAAGACCTGGGCTTCAGGAGTTTTGAAAGCACCTCAGGTAATTCTACTATACAGCCGTGTTTGCAAAGCACTGGTCTACAGGGAGGGCAGCTTTGCACCAGAAAGCAATGTTGCTAATTAATCAGGCTAACTCTTGGCCTAAGTTACAAGTTTATGTGGGTCTAGTACCCCCATGTGAGTTTGCTCCAAGAAATGATCAATAAAATTTCTCAAGAAGATCTGCAGTGACAAGATAATGACCTCAATGTCCCAATTACTTTGGACAAGGCCCATTAAAGTAATTAAAAACCAAGATATAATATTTGGCCTGTGGGAAGTGATAATGAGAAAACAGCAAAGATAAACAGAGAAGGAATGTCTAGAGGGGCAAGGTGATGCTGTTAGTCTGTTAAGAGATATCAGAGGGATGATGAGATGCAGTAAGATGACAAGGGAAATGTGGAGAACGGGTTCAGTAGAAACCTTNGGTGGTCTGATATTTCCATCTCTTGAAGAATTTTCCACAGTTTATTGTGATCCACACAGTCAAAGGCTTTGGTATAGTCAATAAAGTAGAAATATATGTTTTTCTGGAACTCTCTTGCTTTTAGGATGATCCAGCAAATGTTGACAATTTGACCTCTAGTTCCTCTGCCCTTTCTAAAACAACCTTGAACATCTGGAGGTTCATGGTTCACATATTGTTGAAGCCTGGCTTGGAGAATTTTGAGCATTACTTTACTAGCATGTGAGATGAGTGCAATTGTGTGGTAGTCTGAGCATTCTTTGGCATTGCCTTTCTTAGGGATTGGAATGAAAATTGACCTGTTCAAAATTGGGAAAGGAGTAGGTCAAGGCTGTGTATTGTCATCCTGCTTCGTCAACTTACATGCAAAGGACATCATACGAGATGCTGGGCTGGATGACTCACAAGCTGGAATCAAGATTGCCTGGAGAAATATCAGCAACCACAGATATGCAGATGATACCAGTTTAATGGCAGAAAGTGAAAGGAACTAAAGAGCCTCTTGATGAAAGTGAAAGAAGACAGTGAAAAAGCTGGCTTAAAACTCAACATTCAGAAAATTAAGATTACTACACAGTGCATAGATGGGGAAAAAGTGGAAATGTTGTCAGATTTCATATTTGGGGGCTCCAAATTCAATGTGCATGGTGACTTAAACCATGAAATTAAGACACTTGCTCCTTGGAAGAAAAGCTGTGACCAACCTAGACAGCATATTAAAAAGCAGAGACCCCAGTTGGCCAAAAAAGGTCCGTATAGTTAAAGCTGTGCTTTTTCCACTAGTCTTGTATGGATGATAGAGGTGGACCATAAAAAATGCTGAGTGCTGAAAAATTGATAGTTTTGAACTGTGGTGTTGGAGAAGACTCTTGAGAGTCCCTTGGAGTGCCAGGAGATCCAACCAGTCCATCCTAAAGGAAATCAATCCTAAATATTCATTGGAAGGACTAATGCTGGAGCTGAAACTCCAATATTTTGGCCACCTGATGCAAAAAACTAACTCATCTGAAAAGACCCTGATGCTGGGAAAGATTGAGGGCAGGAGGAGAAGGAGATGACAGAGGATGAGATGGTTTGATGGCATCACCGACTCAATGGATGTGAGTTTGAGTAAACTCCTGGAGTTGGTGATGGACAGGGAGGCCTAGCGTGCTGCAGTCCATGGGGTTGCAAAGAGTCAGACACAGCTGAGCAACTGATCTGAACTGAACAATGTATACGCAAAAAGACTGTGTGGACTGTTGTCAAAGTATCTATTTTATATATGTGAAAATTTCTATAAGTCTTAAAATGTTAAGAAAGAATATTTAAAAATTCTTTTAAGATATGAGCTTGAGAAAAGGGTAGTTCTCAAATGAAATAAATTCAGCTCCATAGAAATGTTCAGTATACCTCAGTGTGGAACAGTGAATGCATTCTCATTAAGTGACTAGAACCCCTGAAGCACTGCTTTAGGAGATGCTGACTGGAAAGGTCCTCTAGCCTATGATCCTGAATCAAGATTAGTCTTATTATTTCACTCCACACAAATACAAGTTATTCTACTGAAGAGTTATTGGAAAACAAAACTTATAAGAACCTCCTATTTCCTTATTAAAGGAAGAGGAAGTTAATACCAAACAGAAAACTCTTATCTCTGGGAACCTACAGGAATTGATCAAAGGAAGTAGGAACACAAACTCACCTGTCCTTATACTCAACTCTTGAATGATTTTTATATCATTGAACCACCCTTTTTTCTCAATACGGCAGCAATACAAGCCACTGTCAGATGGGCCAGCATTCTCTATGGTCAAGGACAAATCCCTTTCACCAATATATCCTCTTAGTTGATAACGACTGTCCTCCTGAAAAGTGACTTTGTATCCATCCGTCTTGATAATGTTACTTCCGCAGCTCAGCCAAGAACATTTTCCCCGGCCCCAGCATGCGGATGTGATTTCTCCAGTATATGAGCAGGGTAGCTTGACAGACTGACCGGTTACTCCAGTCACTTGACTGTAGGAGGTTACATCATCTGTAAATAAAGAGAAACCAAAGCATGAGAACATGAGGTCTCAATATTCTAATTTTAATAATTTTAATTTTTTCATATAGCTTATTTGGTTTGAAATTATGTGACTGTATCTTGAGTTTTTAGAATTTAGGATGAGCAAATTTCCATGTTAACATGTTCTTCAGCAGCATCACTATTTACTAGATATGATTGAAGATGAAAGATCATATAAACATTTTTCTCGATTGATGAAAATATCCTATGCTTCCCAATAGGACAGATTTTCTACAGAAAATATCAGGACAAAGGTCAGATATATGTTCAGCCTTTTTGGTGAATATGATCAAACTTTTCTGCAAAAGATTTGATTGAAATAAATGACATCTAGTAATGCATAAGTATGTGGATATTCATCCTATATTTGACAGGTAACTGTTTATTAAATATGTAAAACATACTGGTGGCTTTTTCTTTCTGCTAGATTCAATCACTGTCTTAATTGAAATCTGGTTTTAAAACTCTATTGCATTCAAAGTTTTGATTTTCAATTTTTATTTGAATTTTCCAATGGCCATTGAACATAGTCACTTCATAATACCCTCTCTTATTTAAAATTTTTAAAAAGGTCTAATATTTTATTAAACATCATTGGCTGGAAAGCAGAAGTCTTGTAAACTCTTTAGAAGTCAGTTCTTAGGAAAATGGGTTTATAATACTTTTAGGAGAAATTAGTTTTATGGGCTTTAGGGTCATCCCAAAAAATTTAAGCAGGGATCCTTTCTTGAGCTCTGTGCAATGAATCACAGTCCACTTACCCAGGTGAAACCAAAAAATTGGAGAATATTCAGTAAAATACTAAATTTTGCCTCTTAGAAACAAACAGGCAGGAAGACTCACCTGTGGCAGTGGCTTAAACACTGCACATTGGCAAAAAGTTCCTAAAAGAAATATGAGACTTAACAGCTAATCACAGTCAGGACTTCCCTGGTGGCTCAGACAGTAAAAAGCGTCTGCCTACAATGTGGGAGACCCGGGTTCGATCCCTGGGTCAGAAAGATCTCCTGGAGAAGGAAATGGCAACCTACTCCAGTACTCTTGCCTGGAAAATCCCATGGACGCATGAAGGAACCTGGTAGACTACAGTCTATGGGGTCACAAAGAGTCCAACAGGATTGAGCAACTTCACTTTCACTTTCACTTTTCATAGTTAGGACTGGGCTGTGAGTCTGGGAAATGCTTTGGGAATAAGACACTCATTGTTACATAGTATAAGAGTATTTTCTTCACTGGAATTCTGATATTTAATTTTGCTTAATATCATTTTATATCACAAAGCTAATCATATTAATTTTAAAAATTTGTTATAGAAGTATAATTTAAAATTGTACTTTTACTCTACCTATAAAGATTGTTTTTAAACTTTAGGATATATCTATTACTAATTTTCTCTCCTCTCTCATAGAATGTTTTGAATTAAAATATTTTATCTATTAAAAAATAGATACAGCACAGATGGGGAATCTTAGTTTCCCAATGAGGGATGGAACCCACATCCACTACATTGGGAGTATGGAGTCTTAAGCCACTGGAAAAGAGGGAAGGTAACTCTCCTTCCCATCCATCCCCATTTCTTCTTCCCATTCCTTTCCATGCCATGATAACAATGGTTGCTGTTTACTACATACACAGGAGAAGTTCATGCATACACATGAACAACACAAATGGCAGCCTATGCACTGTATCGTGCCTTGTTCATCTAGCTATAGATTTTATAATTCTTGGTGTTTAAGCAATTTCTTTGGCTTAAGGTTTCGGCTTTGTTCTTCACTCACTAGTTGACCCCGTTATTTTTAAACAANGGGCTGCCGTCTATGGGGTCACACAGAGTCGGACACGACTGAAGTGACTTAGCAGCAGCAGCAGCAATATTTCTTCAATAACATATAATATCGGGCTTTCTCGCCAAGGTCATTGTAAATCAACTGAAACCCATATGCCAGTTCTGGTTTTAAGAATGTAAATACCCTGTCAACTTTGACTAAAAGGAATGGTATTATTTATACATGTATAAAATGAACAATTAGGACATGTTACTAATCCCAAATTGGGATCATATTTTGCTGGTCTTATCAGAAAAACAAAAGGAATTCTTACACAAGTCTGAATAGTGTAAAATTAAAGGTAGCATTTTGGTCATTTAAAATATATTCAATATATTGTTCCTTCCAAGCAATTAGTTCTTTAATGCCATGGGTATTTTCCATTTCATCATGAATAGGATAATGATCTAAAGGAGGCACAGGGGGAGCTAATCCTATCCTATGCCATATGAGAGGTTGACTACCATAAGTACTGATTGTCTTATCTTTATATATCCATGGAGAAGACACTTTAGATTCTGTAAGTTTAGGGGTTCCTCGGGGTCCCCAGTTGATAATGGAGCATTCTGCAACATTTAATAATAAGTGACTTTCTGATCCTTTACATAATTTCCATCTTAACCAATTTTCAATACCACTGCTAATTTCAGTAACACAATCAGGAAGGTCAGGTGGATTCATCATGCTGGAAGTTTCTTCTTTTTCTAAAAAAAGTAAGAACAGTTAACAGAAAGAGGGCAGTCTTATCATCATTTGATTCTTTGACGACTGACAGCCACTTTTGATATCCTGTTTTAAGGCATATACTTCCAAAACCAACACAAATAGGAGTGGCATCAGAGCCAATAGTATAATTTATCAACTGACCATCTTCTTCCTTTACAATCTTTTTTAATGTGTCCCAATTTTTCATGTTGGTGACACCTCATATCTGTCTTTTTATTAGCTTTAGATAATACTTGAGCCAGAAGTTGCATTTTATATGGTTCTGACCCAATATCTTGGCAAACTTTAAGATACTCTTCTAGAGGGGCACCCTGTGCTTTGAGAGGCTGAATCACCTTTTTACATTCTGAGTTAGCATTCTCAAATTCAAGAACTTGCATCAGCAAATCTCTCAAACCAGGTTGTGCAACTGTTTTATTTAAATTTTGACATAACCTGGCAATAAAATCTACATAAGTTTCCCCATTTGATTGTTTAATTTGAGTAAATGAAATAGAGGCTTGTTCAGGTGGGTTTATTCTCTCTCAGGCTTTTAAACATATCATTCTCACTTGAGTGAGTAACTGATCATCAAATTGTAACTGAGGTTGAATGCCAAAATGTGCCCCGCTACCCATTAGTTGATCAAGTGTTATATCAACTGGTGGGTTGGCTGTTGCATTTCTGCGAACTTGTGATTTGCTTCGTCTTGCCACCAGGTCCTAAATTGTAAAAATTCTGGGGTGGATAGGCAAGTTCTGGCTATAATTTCTCNGTGCCCCGCTACCCATTAGTTGATCAAGTGTTATATCAACTGGTGGGTTGGCTGTTGCATTTCTGCGAACTTGTGATTTGCTTCGTCTTGCCACCAGGTCCTAAATTGTAAAAATTCTGGGGTGGATAGGCAAGTTCTGGCTATAATTTCTCAATCATAAGGAATTAACTGTTCAGCTTGTGAAAGTCCCTGAATTAGTCCCATGGTATAAGGAGAATTAGTTCCATATTAGGTACATGCAAGTTTTATCTCCTTTATAGTTTTAAATGATAAAATGCACTATAATCATAATGCATTCCTCCTTGTGGGAATCGAGGATCTGGTGGGATTTGGGTTACAGCCACAGGGAGAATTAAAGCGTCTTCATCCCCCTGAAATTGTGCCATACGAACTCCCTTTTGTAAAGGTGTCATGTTATTAGGCACAGTTATCTGTGGTTTAAAAATAAATCCATCATCCCAGGGGGTTTCAGGATTGAAAAGAGGGGGCTCGACAAAAGGTGCATTTGGTCGAGCAAGAAAGATCTGTTCTTGACTTCTATCACTCTTTTGGCTCTTGTTTTTCATTTTTATTGATTGTTTCTCTTCCTCATCACCTATGTTATCATATAAAGTCATTTCCTCCATTGTTCTACAGAATCCCCTGAATCTGAGGTTTCAGATTGCAGCAGTTCTAAAGCTGTGCTAATAAGATTCCCTACTGACCACACAGACAAAAGAATCTTTTGGTCGCGTTGGTAGGCACTGCGCGGGCAACTCATAGCTTCGTCCCATTCCTCGTGCCTCAAAGTCCCTTTATCTGTATCTGCTGCGGCTGCTAAGTTGTTTCAGTTGTGTCCGACTCTGTGAGACCCCATAGATGGCAGTAGCAATATTTTTCAATGGCAGAAAACAATTATTTTAAAAGAGGAGTGAGATATCTCGACCCCGAAACTTTTAAATGAAGTTTTTAACACTTGCATATAATCACAATGCTTAGAAGGATTTTACCCCCATCATTATCCTGATTGACAGATCCGCAGGGGTGTACTTAACCGAGTACTTTCCTCTTCCGCCTACCTGGCCAGATTTCCCTGCGTTCTCCACCGCTAGGAGCTAGCTTCCCAGGCTGGATTGACTTTCAGGTCCCTGTTTCGGAGCCACTTGTCGAGACAGGCTTGACAAGAGAAAATGAGAAACAAGACATAAGGATTCAGAGAAAAGGGAGGATCAGGGGACCAACACCGCTCCAAGGTGAAGGTGCAGAAACTGAATCCAAGCCAGTTTTATTATACTTTCGGCCATGAATAAAAGAATATGTGGGGAATTAAACGATAACTCATGTGGCCATCGGGGCCAAAGAACAAAATGATCATTAACCATTGAGTAATTAGGAAACAGTAATCAATAACAAATCAGTAACTAAGACTAACATTCTTATCTCTAGATTTTCCACCAGATCCGTAAAACATGTGATTCTGAGACATGAGTTGAGAAACAGGCTGGGGTCAGTTTTCTGACCCCAGGATCATATCTTGTTTTCAAGATGATGAACTGTTCCCTCTGGACTTGCTCCAAGAGTCTCATGCCTTATAGCATCCAGTTTATCAATTTTTATAAATTTCTTTTGTGGCCCTAGTAGGGGGATGCTTTTCATTTATTCTTCCTGTCTCCGACAAGATCTCCCAACCGAGGCATCTGTAGGTCCACGCAGCCCCACATTTCCAACTTCCTGTTAGACATTACCCAGGGGCACTTGAAACTCAAGATCACCCAAATAATTTTCATTCTTCCTTCTGGGGTTCCTTTACCAGTGAACCCATCACATCACCTACAGTCCCAAGCACAGAGACTCGGTCATCCTCCCTTCTTGCTCCGGTCACCGGCTCCTCTCAGTCCCAGGTCCTGAATGGCTCTGACACTGACCCTTCCCTGCTTTACTGCTGCCATCAGCCTAGCTGACACACTCCTCTCCTGTCTGAATGACAGCAGGAGCCTCCTGGGGAGCCTCTCCCCCTCCAGGTTTACTCCTCTCCAACACAGCTTCCACAGTCTTGCCAGCACAGTATTTCCAAAAACAGAGCTGAAAGTGCCATTCCCTTCTCCAAACACATGAACAGTTTCTTAGGACCCTGGGGTCAAATCTAAATTCCTCAGTCCGTCAAGCAAAGCCTTTAAGAACCTAGGCTACTCCTAGCTTCCTGTNGCAGTGTTCACTTTATTTCCAGTTTTCCTGGGTTGACAGCCAAGTCCTCATGCACGTTTGGGTGCATTAAAAACTGCTTGGACTTCATACTGTTGATGAGCATTATGATCCAACTTAGGGCTGAGAGGTGAATCCTGATACTTGAGAAGCAAATAGGAAAACCTGCTCTCTGGGAGCTCTCCTGAGAGATGGTTGCTGCCAATCATGGGACAAACAGTAACTGTACATGGGATTAGAAGGACTGGCCTCTGGGCTCAGCAATCTCCCTAACTCACGGCAAGCCCTCTCTCACCCCACTGGCCTTTTCTGGGCCTCAATTTAATATCAATTTTCTATTGAAAACATCATTCTCAGGGGTCTATGGGCCCAAATTTAAAGCATCTGAAACCGAGGAATGAGTCTCAGCTCTCCCTCTGCTTTGCTGTGTGATCTTGGGAAAGTCACACCATGTCTCTGAGCTCCATTTCCTGGCAGCCAGAGTGGAGGTAAGGATTTGCCTACCTAGGTAGGGTTTCTTCAGATGGTGTCTGCAGATGAAACACATTCAGAGTAGAGGAGGGCCCTGCAGCAGGAGATCCATACTTGGAGATGTCTTATAAAATAAATAATACAAGTCAGGAAGCCCTGGCATGGCATACCTGACCACAGCTCTTTAAACACACACACACACACACACACACCCCACACATATAATTTCTGAGCCTAAATCATAGAATGGAGCCTCTCTATTGAGTGATGTGAGCAGGAAAAAAACAACTGAGAGGCATCCGAAGATTAAAGATGTCCACCCAAAGGAACAAAACCTAGAGAGAAGCAAAACTGAAAGTTCTGTAGAGCCATGTAAAAAGGACATGGCTCTTTGGTGCTTTCAGAATCTCAGATTTATTCTAATAGTGATATTAAAAAAAAAAAAATTTGTCTCTTTTCCAAGTTTGTAATTTTGCCACTCATCAGCTGTTCCCCTGGTGTGATGAACAGTGGAAAAAAAAATCATAAAACCAAAAATGTCTCTGTACTTGGAAGGAACCAAGTCAGCTGGGAGCTGCTAGATGTGGCCTCTTGCTCCCCAGCGCCGGCCTGGCCTGAGAATGAAGGTGTGTGAGTAGGAAGAGCAGCAGATGCAGTGAGGAGAGGGGATGGGAGTCTTGCCTGAGGGCTCTGATTCACCACCAGGAATTATGGACCAGGCACTGTCCCCATGCATTTCCTAAGTCACAGCCCTGTGAAACATGTACTATCATCTCCATGGTACATTTTGAGGAAAGAGATTTAGAAAAGCTTAGCACAAGAACTTGAGATTTTTTAAAAGAAAAACTAAGGCATACAATGGTGGAGCTGAGACTTACTCTTCCCAGCAGAGGTCTTTTAACCTCCATCTAGTGCTACCAGAAGACTGGGAGGGAAAAGGACTAGAAAAAAAGAATTTCGGATGTTGTTGAGGTAGTAAAAGTGAGGCTGATGCATAAACACAAGGAATTTAATCTCAGGCCCCTGGATTTTGCTTAGGAAATGACTTAGTCATGTGTGTCTCTTCATGCTGACTTCAGGCTCCTGAGTCAGTAGAGATGTTGAGTCTGAAGGAAATAATTTGGGACCATTTCGCATATCCTGTGGCCGAATGAGAAAAGAAATTAATCCCCAGGCTCAATGGCATGATCTGAGTTCCCATCTAACTGAGGTGTAACAGTTCATATTCCC
Source organism: Neotragus pygmaeus (assembly GCA_006410875.1). Lineage (NCBI taxonomy): Eukaryota > Metazoa > Chordata > Mammalia > Artiodactyla > Bovidae > Neotragus > Neotragus pygmaeus. The sequence continues at coordinate 250,927 of SJYV01003209.1, forward strand.
CTAACAGACTGCATTTACCTGGGTCAAGGAAACCTATGAGAATGTTAATTGTGTTGTTGTTATTGCTGTTTGTTTGTGTTTGAATTAGGTTCCTAATCATTTGGGGCTTTGCAGAATTCTTGGAGAATCTAATGAGTTCTAGATTTTTATACTTACACAATTATATGTGTGTGTGTGTGTGTTTATGTTTAAAGTGGCCTTTAACCATCCACTTGCCACCCAAAAACTAAATGAAGAAACTAGGAAGGAATTGGGAATATTTAGCCAAGGTAAGAAAAGTCCCACAGAGGCATGCAGGTTCTCTGATAAGGTTGAAAGCATTTTTTAGGCAAATGAAGTTTTATTCGATAAGTGTTTACCACAGGTAGATGGGGCAGGGGCACTGTGGCATGATGTCAGAATGGCACCAGAATTGAGCAGACATGAGTTAAATCAAGGCCTATCATCTACCAGACAAGCTGTATAACCCTCATGGATTCTAAAATGTAAGTGATAATGATATATATTTCATAATATTTGATGAAAAATCAAGTGAGCTAATAAACATAAAATGTATAATGTTGAAACAAAGATAAACTTCAGTATGTGTTTGCTTCTCTAATAAATTCTTTGATCCTCCATGTCTTTACTTGCAAAGTGGGAATAATGTTTGCACCTGGCTAGAAGGTCATTGTGAGATATATATAAGAGAATACATGTTAAAACCCTTATACAACAGCTACTGCTACTGCTAAGTCACTTCAGTCGTGTCCGACTCTGTGCGACCCCATAGACGGCAGCCCACCAGGCTCCCCCGTCCCTGGGATTCTCCAAGCAAGAACACTGGACCTACCTAAATCCTTAGTATGGATTATAAATGTTTCATTGCAAATAACATAGGGGAAAAGAAAGGTCAATGACAAAAATATGAGGTTTTATTTCAGACTGGAAGATAAGGCAAAATAAAATAATATCTAAAAGTATGGAAGTTCATGGTTCACAAATTGCTGAAGTCTGGCTTGGAGAATTTTGAGCATTACTTTACTAGCATGTGAAATGAGTGCAACTGTGCAGTAGTTTGAGCATTCTTTGGCATTACCTTTCTTTGGGATTGGAATGAAAACTGATCTTTTCCAGTCCTGTGGCCACTGCTGCGTTTTCCAAATTTGCTGGCCCATTGAGTGCAGCACTTTCACAGCATCATCTTTCAGGATTTGAAAGAGCTCAACTGGAATTCCATCACCTCC
>SJYV01003209.1:256180-278762 GCA_006410875.1 Neotragus pygmaeus
AAAAAAAAAAAAAAAAAAAAAAGGGCTGAATGAGACTACATATCCTGACAATCCCTTCTGGCTGGAGAATCAAGATGATTAGAAAAGACAGTCCAGTCTTGCTTACCCATAATGCCCTGAGCTTACCATGGTGAAAAAGGTTTTTTCCATTAACCAATGACTCAGCATCAACTAATGCTAAAACCTCCTCTTCTATCCCCTGCATTTTTAAAACAACTGTTGAAACATTTTCTAAACTGTGGTATATGGAAAGAGCATAGGTCTTGGAGTCAAACCGGCCCAGAACCTGAAGCTGCTCCAGCCTGGTCAGGAGGCCCAGGATACACTGCTTTGCTTCTGTTAGTCTCAGCTTCATCATCTATAAATTAGGACTGACCATGGGACTCTCCTCATAAGTAAGCATTAAATGTAGCAATGCCAGGAAAGCATGGCACAGGGTGGGTGCTCCATGACTAGCAGGCGCTGCTGTCATAGCTCTCTCTCCAGCCCTACAAGCTCAGAGTCTGTGTTTATTAAAACTTGCTGGCAGGACCTGCAAGCTCCCAGTGTGGATCAATCCTGTGGGCTAGTGTTGAACCTGGGGACTGGTGGTGGTCTGTCTCAGAAGCCGAGTGAGTGATCTGTAGTTATCACAATTTAGAGAGCCTAATCACGAATTAGGAGCCTAATTTTACTTTACACATCTGAAGCAAAGCGAAGTAGAAGTTGCTTAGTTGTGTCCAACTCTTTGTGACCCCGTGGACTATACAGTCCATGGAATTCTCCAGGTCAGGATACTGGAATGGGTAGCCTTTCCCTTCTCCAGGAGGTCTTCCCAACCCAGGGATAGAACCCAGGTCTCTGACATTGCAGGCGGATTCTTTACCAGCTGAGCCACAAAGGAAGCCCAAGGATACTGGAGTGGGTAGCCTATCCCTTCTCCAGTGGATCTTTCTGACCCTGGAATCAAACCAAAGTCTCCTGCATTGCGGATGGATTTTTTACCAACTAAGCTATCAGGGAGGAGAAGGAAATGGCAACCCACTCTGGTACTCTTGCCTGGAGACTCCCATGGACTGAGGAGCCTGGTAGGCTGCAGTCCATGGGGTCGCTAGGGGTCAGATATGACTGAGCAACTTCACTTTGACTTTCCACTTTCCTGAATTGGAGAGGGAAATGGCAGCCCACTCCAGTGTTCTTGCCTGGAGAATCCCAGGGACGGGGGAGCCTGGCGGGCTGCCATTTATGGGGTCACACAGAGTCGGACATGACTGAAGCGACTTAGCAGCAGCAGTAAGCTATCAGGGAAGCCCATAAGAAGCATCTGTAAACAATGCTAAAATGCATATTGTTTGTGGTTCAGTCACTAACTGGTGTCCAACTGGTTGTGTCTGATCCCACAGACTGCAGGACACCAGGCTTCCTGAGTTTTCTCAAACTCATGTTCATTGAGTTGATGACATTATCCAACCATCTCATCCTGTGTTGCCCCCTTCTCCTCCTACCTTCAATCCTTCCCAGCATCAGGGTCTTCTCCAATGAGTCAGCTCTTTACATCAAACGGCTGAAGTGTTGGACTTTTAGCATCAGTCCTTCCAATGAATATTCAGGGTTGATTTCCTTGAGGATTGACTTGTTTGATTTCCTTGCAATCTAAGGGACTCCCAAGAGTCTTCTCTAGCCCCACAATTTGAAAACATCAGTTATTCAGCACTAAACTTTCTTTATGGTCCAGCTCTCACATTCATACATGACTACTGGAAAAATCATAGCTTTGACTAGATGAACCTTTGTCAGCAGTTATCTCTCTGCTTTTTAATAAGCTATCTGGAGATGCTGATTCAGTGAGTCTGGAATTGTGTCCTATTACTTGTGTTTTTTATAACTTCTCTTGGGAGAGCTCTGAAGCAGGGTGCAAGAGACCCTCGAGGAAAGCTCAGAGGCCCACATTCACATAATGCTCCCATTGCCCTTCCTAACTCCTGACCCCTCTGCCTGGACAGCCTCTTCTGAACCCTGACCTTGCTTTATCTTTATCTTTGTGCCTGGTGCTGGGCTCTGATTTTGCTCTTCTATGGTCTGTTATGGTCGACCTCAGGGCGTCGTCCTCTTGTCTATGGTTCCTTCTCTCAGCTGTTACTCCTGGTTCACAGCTAATTTTCTTGAGCACCTCTGAGGTTTGGCTTTTGATTTAATTCTGTTTTCCATCCTCAATTCTCCCAAAGTAATGCTGGCCCTCCTGTGACTTCAGTACATCTGTTGATGCTTGTCATTTGCTGTCCTTTCCTACCTCTCATTTGTGTCTTTGGTACCTACCTGCCACCCCTTTGGATTTCCAGTATGATGGAGAATTTTGGACTATGGTAAGAGCACATTTTGAACTTGAATCATAATTTTAAAAGACCAAGAATGTGAAATGTAGACAGTGCATTGAATGTTTATGTTACTGTATGCTGAATTATTTTCTATTTGAATTTTAAATCCATCTTATATATCTTGGTTCATTATGGGAGTTTTCCACCCCTACCAAGTGGTGGAGACTATAAGAAAATTGCTCTGGTTTCTATCTGGATTCTTTCTTTAAAAAAATTTGTCATTGAGGTACCATTTCACACCAGTCAGAATGGCTGCGATCCAAAAGTCTGCAAGCAATAAATGCTGGAGGGGGTGTGGAGAAAGGGGAACCCTCTTACACTGTTGGTGGGAATGTAAACTAGTACAACCACTGTGGAAAACAGTATGGAGATTCCTTAAAAAATTGCANTCTCTCTGTAGAAAGAGCTGCCCAGGTCAGAGTCTGGTAACAAATCTCCTGTTGGATGTTCAGAAGAGGCTCCAGGTAAGTTAATTTGGCAGCAGGTACTGTCGCCATTGGTTCCTACTGCATTTAATTCTCCAGTCTCTCAGATGCTATGACTTAACAATGTTTGTTGCATAGAATTAAGGGAAATTCACAGATCGAGGCTTTGGGGGCATCCTTACTATGCTGTACAATCAAACTGAGTGTGTCAGACCTTCAGACTATAAATGCTTGCCTTTCCCCTCTCTGCCCACCCTTCACCCCACCAAGAAAACCTATTTGAAGCCCGCAGAAGTTTGTTCTGAGAATTTCATTATCATTGTGCCATTCATAATTCACTGCTTAACCTCTGTGGATGGCAGCAAGTGTGGTTTTGAACAGTTCCACTGGAATAAAATCACAGGGTTAATAATCTCTGCTCTTTGTGAGTAATTGGAAAAATGGTATCCTGGAAACAAGCCATTAGCAGAAAACTATTTTTAAACCAATTTCCCTAGAATATAAGGAATCAAACAGTGGAATAATTTCATTGTAAGTTTTGTTTCCCCTGACGCGTTCACACCTGGGGCAAATCTACGGGCACTGGATTTCTGAGACTGACCACTTAAAATTTAAAAACCGCATTCAACCAGAGCTGTTTGATAAAAGTACAACCACCTACAGCCCCTTGCCTAGCTGGAAGAGTGCCGTACACGCCACTCTGTGTTTTCCTTCTTTGTCGCACTGCGTGTCATGGTGCTTCCATCCCAGCAGGCACAGATGAGTTTCACTGACCTTTCTTTTAAGTGTTGAATGGTCCTGAACTGCATGGAGAGTCTGTAATTGAATAACCATCACGAATTGGGTGGGCTTTTTGGATGTTCCCTAGTATTTTGAGGAATCCTTAGGAATATATGTGCTCAGTTGTGTCTGAGTCTTTGTGGCCCCATGGACTATAGCCTGCCTGGCTCCTCTGTCCATGGGATTTTCCAGGCAAGAATACTGGAGCGTGTTGCCATTTCCTACTCCTGGGGAATCTCCCTGACCCAGGGTTGAAACCCACGTTTCTTGTGTCTCCCACATTAGCAGGCAGGTTCTTTTACCACTGGGCCACCTGAATGGTGCTGAACTGTATGGAGTCCATAACTGAATAACCATCACAAATTGGTGGACTTTTTGGATGTTTCTCAGTATCTTGAACTTGCAGTTTCAGGGAACAGAGTGGGAGATATGGAAGGAAGCTCATGGTTCCCTGAAGCTAGATGAAATAACAGTCTGGGTGAAAGCGGGTCAGATGCAAACTTTTTGGAGTCATCTAGAAGTTCTCACTGAGAGAAGACGTTTCTCCCAAAGTGGGAGCCGTGAAGACAGAGGGGAACTAAGAAGGCTGTTGTGGAGGCAGAGGGATGAACCACCAGGGTTGAGGTTCTGGGAGATGGGCTGAGCAGAGTACAGTGCTCTCTTGGAGGTAGGGGAGAGCTGCTATGGCATCAGGGGCAGCATTCATGAGCTATTAAAGCCTCCACCTAGGGAGAGGGGCCCTAGGGTATCAGGTTAACTTAGCAACTGGCTGGCACTATCACTGAGCAACCCAGGTAGAAGGGGAAAGCGTTTGCTAAGGGAGGGAGACTGAGAATACGTAGAACCATTTCCAATCCTGGCTTACTGAGCAGGGCTGCTCCTAAGAGCCAGCTGTGGTTTTTGCTCTATGTTTGCAGCAGGTTGCAAACAGTTTAGTTGTGTGGATGAATCTGCTGCTTCAATACCTCATGTATAGTTAAAGAGGTCTGAAGTCTGGTGGGAACCTGGTGAATTTTATCTGTAACTTGGGTCCTGAATTTCCAATAGCCTGTTACCTATGTTAGCCCTCATGTTCTACTGTTGCGAGAAGCTGTGTCCAAATGTCATTCCTAAATGCATGTTCCAAGCAGAGCATCTTATGCCTGACCTCTCCTTCTGGGGCTTCCTCATATCCATCATCTCATACCCCTGCTGGCTCATCTGCTTCAGCCCTCATTACACACTGTCTATCACAGTAGCCTCCTGACTGGCTTCTCTGCCTATGGTGTTTTCCCCTCCATTGGTTCATCAAAGACCAAGGCTTACAGAGAACTGTTTAAACTACCACTTCAATCAAGATCCTTACTTTCTTCAAAACCTTTGATGGTTCACTTTGCCCAGAGATATCATCACCATGCCTGACTGGACATTTTTTTTTTTTTCATGCTCTTGATGAATAGGTTTATTAATCAAGAATAAATAGAATTAGCACTGTTCACATTACCACAGACTTGGCAAAAGTTAATTTTACAAACACAGATATCCACCAACATACAGCATTTAATGGGTTCTGTGGGCTATCTGTCCACCCCCACCCCCCTAAGCAGATATCTTTATTTTTTTTTAATTAATTTATTTTTTTTAAATTTTACTTTACAATACTCTATTGGCTTTGCCATACATTGACATGAATCCACCACAGGTAGCAGATATCTTTAAAAAACAAAACAAAACCTTTTTGTATTGAGCTATAGCTGATTAAAACAGTTGTGATAGTTTCAGGTGAACTACCTCTTATCATTTCCCCCAGTGCCTGTTACTTTACTTAACCCTAATGGTTGAGAATAAAGTCTAAAATCCAGGTCTCTATCCCTGCCTTTCTGGTTTATCTCATTGCCCTTCATCCTACAGGACAATTTCAAAAGCAAACTGCACATCTTTAATAAATCAGAATATATGAGTACTGGCATTTTCTGGGTTAATTACCTTTCCTATGTCATTAAAATTTTCTTCTTCCCTCAGCCTATACTCAAATCACAAATACCTCATCTGGATTGTGTTCATAAAAAAACCTTCCAAATATTCCCTCTGCTCTCTTAGCACTTGCCAAGATGACTAAGAGAAAATGTTACTAGGACAACATTCTGAACCTCACTGATCACTGAATAAGACTCCAGGTGGAGGAAACTTGAGATGATTAAGCTTAAAGGGACCTGACCACCTCCAAAGTTCCTTTTCAGATCAGATATGTAAGCTGAAGAATTGATGCTTTTAAACTGTGGTGTTGGAGAAAACTCTTGAGAGTCCCTTGACTGCAAGGAGATCCAACCAGTCCATCCTAAAGGAGATCAGTCCTGAGTGTTCACTGGAAGGACTAATACAGAAGCTGAAACTCCAGTTCTTTGGCCACCTGATGCGGAGAGCTTACTCACTGGAAAAGAGCCCGATGCTGGGAAAGATTGAAGGTGGGAGGAGAAGGGGATGACAGAGGTTGAGATGGTTGGATGGCATCACTGACTCAGTGGAGAGGAGTTTGGGTAAATTTTGGAATTTGGTGATGGACAGGGAGGCCTGGCATGCTGCAGTCCATGGGGTCGCAGAGTCGGAAACAACTGAGCGACTGAACTGAACTAAACTGATGTAAGATGTTTATATTTCATTGCAATGTAGCTCTGTTTCGGGGCCTTCCTGGTGGCTCAATGGTAAAGAATCTACCTGCCAATGCAGAAGACGCAGGTTTGATCCCTGGGTTGGGAAGGTCACTTGAAAGAAGGCATGGCAACTCACTCCAGTATTCTTGCCTGGGAAATCTCATAGAGGTGCCTGCAGGGCTACATACAGTCCATGGGGGTCTCAAAAAGTTGGACATGACTTAGTGACTAAACAATAAGCTCCTTTTCTAAATAAAGAAAAGCCATCTTTAAGGCACAGTGCGTGGGAGCCGTAGGAAATCCTGAATCCCTATAGCTATCACATCCTTCTATGGAAAAGAGAAAGCATTTTTGAGCTAACATGTTAAGACAAGAACATAAAACAGGCTTGCATTCATGACTCTTTTCCACATTAAATTGATGAAAAACCCACAAAAAACAAGCAGGTGCTCACATAAATGACATCCTTCCAAGAAACGCCCCCTTTTTTTTTCATGGACTTTAAAAAAATGTGTTGCACTTCTGTCAAAGCAAACCAGAGCAGACAGCAGTTAAAATGCTGAAATCATATTTACTGAGGAACTACTGCAGCAGGTAAACAGAGACATCAGTGTAGTTCTGCTCAATTCTAAATTGGGTTAGGGTTTAGAATTAAGGGGCTGCAAGGGAGTCAGTGGGTGGGAGGTTACTAACAGCCAACATCAGGGGCCAAGAGGGATTTCTGGATAAACCCATTTAATAGGATTTTTGCTGAAGGCAGGCCAGAGTGATGCATTATCACGTGGTAGATGGAAAGGGATGAGGAGTTTGATCAGAAAACAGGTATCCTCAGAGGATGGGAGGTGGCTCTAGGAGAGTTAGCTAGAGTCTCACTCTTGAGAACCAAGTACATGGATGAGGCTGAGCTGAGAAGGGCTTAGAGGAGCTTGAGTGCACTTTGGTTAAGAAGGGAGTCTCTGTCAGTTTCTTGCCTTTTTGTCCACAATGTTTGTGATGACTGTTTTTCCAAAATGGCTTCCTACTTTGCCCTGGATAAGAATGTGAACAATGGCCCTACTTGTGTATGTATATATGTATGTGCGTGCTAAGTCCCTTCAGTCATGTCCGACTCCGTGTGATGCTATGGACTGTAGCCCGCCAGGCTCCTCTGATCATGGGATTCTCCAGGCAAGAATACTAGAGTGGGTTGCCATGCCATCCTCCAGGGGATGTTCCTGACCCAGGAATCGAAGCTGTATCTCCTTTGACTCCAGCACTGCAGGCTGATTCTTGAACTCCTGAGCCACTAGGAAAACCCCGTATGTGTGTACACATGTACATATTTTGGTGTCCTAAGGCCTTGCCCAGGCCTCGTAACACACTAATGTTGGTCTCAAGAGAATACAAAAAAGATTTTTTTTCTTGCTTGAGGATTTTGGTTATTTTCAATTGGAAGAATTTGAGATCTTTCTTTATTAGTCAAAGAATATTAAGAAGAATGGAACTGGAGGAAAAGAAGAATGGAACTGGAGGAATCAACTTGCCTGACTTCAGGCTCTACTACAAAGCCACAGTCATTAAGACAGTATGGTACTGGCACAAAGACAGAAATATAGATCAGTGGAACAAAATAGAAAGCCCAGAGATAAATCCACACACCTATGGACACCTTATCTTCGNGGTGGTCTGGTATTCCCATCTCTTGAAGAATTTTCAACAGTTTCTTGTGATCCACACAGTCAAAGGCTTTGGCATAGTCAATAAAGCAGAAATCAATGTTTTTCTGGACCTCTCTTGCTTTTTCCGTGATCTAGCAGATGTTGGCAATTTGATCTCTGGTTCCTCTGCCTTTTCTAAAACCAGCTTGAACATCAGGGAGTTCACGGTTCACATATTGCTGAAGCCTGGCTTGGAGAATTTTGAGCATTACTTTACTAGTGTGTGAGATGAGTGCAGGCTCCTCCTTTATTCCTGGCCCAGTCTCCTTAGTATGTGGCTCCCAGCCTCATGGTTACAAAAGTGCAGAGTCATCTCCAGGCATCGTATCACCGACCAAGGCACAGTAAGAGCAAAGGACAAAAAATTAAAAGGCCCCAGCATCTAGTCACTTTGAAGGACGCCTTTGGGCAGCTCCACCAATGACTTACACATCAGTGGGGACTGGGTCATGTGACTGCCTTTAGCTGCAAGGGAAGATGATGGATTGAGTATTTAGGTATTACTTTAAGCAAACAACATCAGCGTTCTGGTAACAAGGGATACTGGAAATGAGTATTGGCTAGGCAACAAGTGGAAGTATTGTTCACATTGTTTTGTTGTTGATGAAAACAGTAGAAGCTGTCTTGGACAGCCTGGGGAGAAAGGACTCTGAGCAGGCTTGCAGAAATGGAAGAAGGATTATCAAAGTCTAGGGAGGGTAGATGCCTGGATAGTTCTGGTAACTCCAGTAGCAGGAATTTGTGGACTTTGTCTCTAGAGTATTGCCATTCAGCTGACTCAAGCTCCCATCCAGGCTCCCAGCCACTTTTCTCCAAACTTCAGATTCCTGGGATAGAGGATTTGGCTCCTAGCTTTAACTTGTTCTCTTTGCTTTGTCTGTAAGGCAGGATCACAGGGCGCAGAGATGGCCTTTGGGCTCTGCCTAACCCACAGTGTTAGAACTTGCTCTGAAAGAAAAGTGAATTTTTGAGGGTTGGGCAATTACAATGTTTGGTTCGGTGTAGAAAAACTTAACCCAAGGGCTAGAATGCAGTTTTGCCAGGTTATAAGGGCTGCAAATTTTAGAATTCATCCAAGGATTTTCATTCCTTCCCAGTGAGTTGGCAGTGTATTAAAACGATGTTTATATTTCTGGCGATAGATGAATACGTTTATTTGACATAAACTGTCAAGCTGGGGATTTATTTAATTATTAAACTGGCTAGAATTTAGTTGAAACTGGTAGAGAAAACACTAGGTCTGTAGATGGCCAGAGGTAAGAATTCCAGCCTTGATGGGCTTTGTACCTAAAACTCAGTGACAAACGACTCTTACATTGAAAAACTCTGGTATTTTTCCAGATTATCCCTGGGAAAGGGAGAACAGGGATAAGCGTTCTTTTATCACCATGCTAGCTTTTTCCCTTCAAGGGCTTAAACATGAAAATGCCTTTCTATTGTAAAAGTTCTATTATTTCCTTCATTATGGATCTGTTCATTTTTACACCGGGTGGTTTGGGAAATAGAAGATAGGAAAGGTCATGCCATTTGTATCCTTGCTGCCTTGGTTATTTTTCTTCATCAATGACATTTGTTTTTGTTCAGTCGCTTTGCCACTGACTGCAGCACGGCAGGCTTCATTGTCCTTCACTGTCTCCCAGAGTTTGCTCAAAACTGATATCCATTGACTCAATGATGCCATCCAACCATCTCATCCTCTGTCGTCCCCTTCTCCTCCTGCCTTCAAANTGAAAAGATCTCTAGTCTTTCCTATTGTATTGTTTTCCTCTTTTTCTTTGTACTATTTACTTAAGACTTTCTTGTCTCTCCTTGCTATTTCTCTGGAACATTGCTTTCAGATAGGAATATTTTTCCTTTTCTCCTTTGCCTTTTGCTTCTCTTCTTTTCTCAGCTGTAAGGCCTCCTCAGACAACCATTTTCCCTTCTTGCATTTCTTTTTCTTGTGGATGATTTTGATGACCACCTCCTGTACAGTGTTATGAACTGCCATAGTTCTTCTGGCACTCTCTCAGATCCAATCTCTTGAATCTCTTTGTCACTTCTGCTGTATAATCATAAGGGATTTGATTTAGGTCATACCTGAATGGCCTAGTGGTTTTCCCTAGTTTTTTCAACTGAAATATGAATTTGGCAATAAGGAGTTCATGATCTGAGCCATAGTCAGCTTCCAGTCTTGTTTTTGTTTACTGAATAAGAGCTTCTCCATCTTCAGCTACAAAGAATATAATCACTGTGATTTCAGTATTGACCATCCGGTGATGTTCATGTGTAGAGTCATCTCTTATGTGGTTGGAAGAAGATGTTTGCTATGACCAGTGTGTTTGCTTGGCAAAATTCTGTTAGTCTTTTCGCTGCTTCATTCTGTATACCCAGGGCAAATTTGCCTGTTACTCCAGGTATCTCTTGACATCCTACTTTTGCATTCAGTCCTCTATAATGAAAAGAACATCTTTTTTTGGTGTTAGTTCTAGGAAGTCTTGTACGTCTTCATAGAACCATTCAACTTCAGCTTCTTTGGCATTACTGGTTGGGGCATAGAGTTGGATTACGTGATACTGAATGGTTTACTCTGGAAACGAACGGAATTCATTCTGTCATTTTTGAGGTTGCACCCAAGCACTGCATTTCAGACTCTCTTGTTGACTATGAGGGCTACTCCATTTCTTCTAAGGAATCCTTGCCCACAGGAGTAAATATAATGGTCATCTGAATTAAACTCACCCATTCCTGTCCATTTTAGTTCACCGATTCCTAAAATATCTATGTCCACTCTTACCATCTCCTGTTTGACCACCTCCAATTTACCTTGATTTATGGACCTAACATTCCAGGTTCCTACGCAATATTGTTCTTTACAGTATCGGACTTTACTTTTCACTGCCAGACACATCTGCCACTGGGCTTTGTTTCCACTTTGGCTCAACCTCTTTCTTCCTTCTGGAGCTACTTCTTCGCTCTTCTCCAGTCGCATATTGGACACCTATTTACCTGAGGGTTCATTTTCAGTGTCATATCTTTTGACCTTTTCATACTGTTCATGGGGTTCTCAATTCAAGAACGCTGACGTGGTTTTCCATTCCCTTCTCCAGTGGATCACATTTTGTCAGAACTCTCCACCATGACCCTATAATATGGGTGCCCACAGGGCATGGCTCATAGTTTCAAGGAGTTAGACAAGGCTGTGATATATGTGATCATTTTGGTTAGTTTTCTGTGAGTGTGGGTTTCATTCTGTCTGCCATCTAACGGATGAGGATAAGAGGCTGTGTAAGCTTCCTGACAGGATGAGCTGGCTGTGAGGACAACCAGATCTTGCTCTAATGGGCAAGGCTATGCTCAGTAAATCTTTAATCCAGTTTCTTCTGAGGGGTGGGGCTGTGTTCCCTCCCTGTATTTTGGTCTGAGGCCAAACTATGGTAGGGTAATGGCAACCTCCTCCAAAAGAACTTATACCAGCTGTGCCTCCGAGGATTGCTGCAGTCAATGTCCCTGACCCACAGCAGGCCACTGTCAACCCACGCCTCCACTGGAGACTCCCACTCACTCACAGGCAAGTCTTGGCTCAATCTCTTGTAGGATCACTGCTTTTCTCTCCTGTGTCCTGGTGTGCACAAGGCTTTGTTTGTGCCCTCCAAGAATCTCTGCCCAGTCCTGTGGCAGTTCTGTAATCAAATTGCACTGACCTTCAAAGTCAGATTCTCTGGGGATTCTCAGTCCCTTTGCCGGATCCCCAGGTTGGGAAGTCTGTTGTGGGGCCTAGAATTTTCACAACAGTCGGAGGTTTTCTTTGGTATCATTGATTTCCAGTTTGCGCATCACCCAGCTAGTGGCTCTAAGATGGGGCTCATGTCTACCTCCTCTGAGAAGACTTAAGCCACACACTGCACCTGCCAAGACTGCTGCTGCCAGAGCCCCTGTCCCTGCGGCAGGCCGCTGCTGACCCCAGCCTCCTCAGGAGACCCTCAAACACTCAGAGGCAGGTCTGGCTGAGTCTCCTGGGGTCACCATGCCGTTCCCAGGGTCACACAAGGTGCACACAAGGTTTTGTTTGTGCCCTCCAAGCATCTCTGGCGGGGATGAGGTTTGACTTTAAATGTGATTATGCCCCTCCTCCCATCTTGTTGTGGCTTTTCCTTTGCCCTTGGATGTGGGGTATCTTTTTTTGATGGGTTCCAACATTTTCCTGTCCATGGTTGTTCAGCACCTAGTTGCAGTTTTGATGTTCTTGCAGGAGAAGATGAGTGCACATCCTTCTGCTCTGCCATCTTTGTTGTGCCCTCTAGAATCATGATAAGCAGCAGGAGCTTTGAAGTTGGACAAATCTGGATTTGAGTCCTTGCCTCTCTACTCACTGGCCATATGATCATGGGCTNTTTGGCATTACTGGTTGGTGCATAGAGTTGGATTACGTGATACTGAATGGTTTACTCTGGAAACGAACGGAATTCATTCTGTCATTTTTGAGGTTGCACCCAAGCACTGCATTTCAGACTCTCTTGTTGACTATGAGGGCTACTCCATTTCTTCTAAGGAATCCTTGCCCACAGGAGTAAATATAATGGTCATCTGAATTAAACTCACCCATTCCTGTCCATTTTAGTTCACCGATTCCTAAAATATCTATGTCCACTCTTACCATCTCCTGTTTGACCACCTCCAATTTACCTTGATTTATGGACCTAACATTCCAGGTTCCTACGCAATATTGTTCTTTACAGTATCGGACTTTACTTTTCACTGCCAGACACATCTGCCACTGGGCTTTGTTTCCACTTTGGCTCAACCTCTTTCTTCCTTCTGGAGCTACTTCTTCGCTCTTCTCCAGTCGCATATTGGACACCTATTTACCTGAGGGTTCATTTTCAGTGTCATATCTTTTGACCTTTTCATACTGTTCATGGGGTTCTCAATTCAAGAACGCTGACGTGGTTTTCCATTCCCTTCTCCAGTGGATCACATTTTGTCAGAACTCTCCACCATGACCCTATAATATGGGTGCCCACAGGGCATGGCTCATAGTTTCAAGGAGTTAGACAAGGCTGTGATATATGTGATCATTTTGGTTAGTTTTCTGTGAGTGTGGGTTTCATTCTGTCTGCCATCTAACGGATGAGGATAAGAGGCTGTGTAAGCTTCCTGACGGGATGAGCTGGCTGTGAGGACAACCAGATCTTGCTCTAATGGGCAAGGCTATGCTCAGTAAATCTTTAATCCAGTTTCTTCTGAGGGGTGGGGCTGTGTTCCCTCCCTGTATTTTGGTCTGAGGCCAAACTATGGTAGGGTAATGGCAACCTCCTCCAAAAGAACTTATGCCAGCTGTGCCTCCGAGGATTGCTGCAGTCAATGTCCCTGACCCACAGCAGGCCACTGTCAACCCACGCCTCCACTGGAGACTCCCACTCACTCACAGGCAAGTCTTGGCTCAATCTCTTGTAGGATCACTGCTTTTCTCTCCTGTGTCCTGGTGTGCACAAGGCTTTGTTTGTGCCCTCCAAGAATCTCTGCCCAGTCCTGTGGCAGTTCTGTAATCAAATTGCACTGACCTTCAAAGTCAGATTCTCTGGGGATTCTCAGTCCCTTTGCCGGATCCCCAGGTTGGGAAGTCTGTTGTGGGGCCTAGAATTTTCACAACAGTCGGAGGTTTTCTTTGGTATCATTGATTTCCAGTTTGCGCATCACCCAGCTAGTGGCTCTAAGATGGGGCTCATGTCTACCTCCTCTGAGAAGACTTAAGCCACACACTGCACCTGCCAAGACTGCTGCTGCCAGAGCCCCTGTCCCTGCGGCAGGCTGCTGCTGACCCCAGCCTCCTCAGGAGACCCTCAAACACTCAGAGGCAGGTCTGGCTGAGTCTCCTGGGGTCACCATGCCGTTCCCAGGGTCACACAAGGTGCACACAAGGTTTTGTTTGTGCCCTCCAAGCATCTCTGGCGGGGATGAGGTTTGACTTTAAATGTGATTATGCCCCTCCTCCCATCTTGTTGTGGCTTTTCCTTTGCCCTTGGATGTGGGGTATCTTTTTTTGATGGGTTCTAACATTTTCCTGTCCATGGTTGTTCAGCACCTAGTTGCAGTTTTGATGTTCTTGCAGGAGAAGATGAGTGCACATCCTTCTGCTCTGCCATCTTTGTTGTGCCCTCTAGAATCATGATAAGCAGCAGGAGCTTTGAAGTTGGACAAATCTGGATTTGAGTCCTTGCCTCTCTACTCACTGGCCATATGATCATGGGCTAATAAAGCCAATCAACTTCGGCCATACTGAATATGATAGGTATTTTCCAGCATTAGTACTTGCTAGTATATTTTTCTTGTGTGTGGTCTGTACATATAATATCTGATGCCTTTGTCCTGCTTTTATGACTTACCACTATGTCTTGGAAGTCTTCTCTTACCTATTCGTATAAATTGACTTCATCTTTTTAATTGTTGCACAGTATTATAATGTATGATGATGCTGTCCTTTATTGAATGCATTACTTGTCAATGAATGTTTAAGTGCTTCCAAATTTTATAATAAATATTATAGATCATACTGTGGCCTTAGCTATTCCTCTTAACACATGTATGAGAATTTATCTATTGGGATAGATTGTTTGAAGTATAATTGCTAAGTCAAAAGACATGTGGATTTTAGATTGTTACGGATGTAATCAAATTGTCCTCCAAGAAGACTGTACCAGTTTACACTTGCACCAATAATAGCAAAGTAAAGCCTGTTGTTTATACCCTTAATGACACTACATTTTCAAATTTGTCAGTATTTACTATGATGTTATATTTCATAATTTTAAATAAAATTTCTTTAATTTTGAATGTGCATTTGTGCATATGCTTATCCATTTGCAATTTTTTTCTGCCAAGTGCCTAACCATATTTCCTTTTTTGGGTAGAGGAAAGAGAGTTTGTTCTTCTGACGTTGATTTGTCGGAATGTTTTTGTGAAGGGAGAAGTTTGACTTTTCTCTCATGTTGCATTTTCCTAGCACTTTTGTTTTTACTGTTTATGATTTTGAATTTTAATGTATTCATAACTCTTAATCTTTGAGGCTTTGGGGTTATATATCTTGCTTTAGCTTTCCCTACTCCAATATAATTTTTTAAAATTGCAATGTTTTCTTTGGCTTTCACAATTTTACTTTTTATTTTAAGCCTTTTGATCCACTGGAACCCATTTTGGCATAAATAGCGATGACACATCTCTATTTTTTCCTCTATGTCTGGCCAGTTGTCCCACCACCATTTATTCAACAATCCACATTTTCTCACTGCTTTTCAATTCTATTTACATGTAAGAAAGTCTCTGTGTGTGTGTGTGTGTAGGATGATGGGGTTCCTTGGATTTTTTTTGTTGTTGTTCCATTGATCTCTCTCTTTGCCTACAAAAAGCAGTTTGAAAGTTACAAGTACTGACTAATCTTAAGTTTATACCTTAAATTTTATTGACAGCCTGAGTTTAATAAAAGACATTAAGACTGCTTTATTTGATTATATTTTTGTGAGCCTATGTATCAAATCTGTAAGCAGTGAAGTTATGTGATGGTTTCTCTGTTTGACCTGGCAGATGAAACAGAGTTGGGTAAAATGGAGGGGGAGTACATTTTATGTTCAAAGAGCCATTGTTTTCTATAATGAATTACCTTGGAGCTTTGAAAAATGATGGGCACATAGATAGCAAAGGAATTTGTGAAAATTGGTGATTGTTAAGGAGTCAGGACCATTGTTCATCATTCAGTATATGTTTTGTTTACACAGAGCAAGGCCTGTTTTCACTCTGCACCGTTACCTGCTCTCCTTGGAGACTATTCTGTTGGCATTGTCATTCCTTGGGGCCTTTACACGTATGGTTTACCTCTGCCTGGATTGCTCTTTTCTCAGGTCGCTGCCTTCTAGCGTTCTGGCTTCTGCCTAACATCCCCATGTCATCTGGCCAAGCCACTAAAATGTACCCTTACCTTGTATTATTGTCCTTCAAAGAGCACAAGATTCCTTATATATCCTTATTCCACCTTCCGCGTGAGCTTGGCACATAGGTCGCCCAGCAGAAGTACACTTAGACATTTGTGAAATGAACAAATACACATTGACATTGCCTTATCTTGGCAGCTAATGCTACTGTGCAACTAAGAAGTAACTGAGATGGAGGTGGTACCAACCAGGCCGTTAGTACCAAGGTTAGTGACACTAACCTTGGCCATCCCCCATTAACAGAAATTTACTAGAGGCCAGACAAGAAATTCAGGCAAAGCTTTATTTTGGCCCCCGAGGCAGCAGAGGGGAGGAGCAAAAGGACATTACGGTTCCTTTGCTTGTTTCCCAAGGTGTGAAGTGGGCTAGTTCCTTACGTGGGGTGAGGGTAAGAGTGTGTGCAGGGGTCGGGCCAGAGGGGTGCCTTAGGTGGTTTGCCCACCTCTCTGGTGGTGTGTGCATGTATTCAGCAAGGCAGGCACACTACTCTGCTTTTGTTCCTGACACCCTGTGGCAGTCGGGTTTTTTCAGTCTTTGTATATCTTTTGTCCATATTTTGCCCCAACTGTTCATGCAGGCTGTTATTTTTAGTCCCTTGTGCTTTCTTTGTATTTTGTGGCTCAAGGAGACACTTGTCCAGGTGCAAGCACTGAAGCAAGGGATCCCCGATTCCAGCCTGTGTCAAAAAGAGATGCGAAATTCCTTTATTTTAAACCAAAATACATTGGGCAATGTGTAACACATACACTGGGCTTTCCTCATGGCTCAGTGATAAAGAATCTGCTTGCCAATGCAGTAGATGTGGGTTTGATCCCTAGGTTGGGAAGATCTCCTAAAGAAGGAAAATGGCAACCCGCTCAAGTATTCTTGCCTGGAGAATCCCATGGACAGAGGAGCCTGCCAGGCTACAGTCCATCGGGTTACAAAGCATAGGACATGACTTAGCAACTAAACAACAACCACTACCCATATGTTAAGTCCAGAGGAAGTCAACTCCGCTCTGATGGGCATTTGTGTCTGTCAAAGAAATGTTATTCCATGTGAGAGGGAGTGCTGAAACTAGACGGCACAGGAACCCATGACTCCACCAAGCACTGAAAAGCCAGCAAGTGGTAGCCAGCTCTCAGTTTTTCTGTATGCTTGTCCAAAACAGCACATGCAGAACCTGGCTTTTTTTTTTTTTTTTTTTTTTTTTTGTAGTGCACGAGACCCTCACGTCACAAAACCTTGACTCACTACTTGTCTGAACCTATAGCCATTCATTGTTTTCTCCATTGGTACAATATGGAAGATGAGAAAGAGCAAGTTTCACAAATAATACATGGATGTTGTTATTTAATGATTCAGAATCTTTGGTTTCATGGAGAAATTTTTTTTTGGAGACTTTTAAATACAAAGAATTTAGAGTGAAATTTACTTGTGGTTAGAAGATTTTTTGTTTTTGTTTTTTTTTTGATTAGGAGATTATTTTAAGGCCATATTTACAAAGCAGAGTTGAAAATTATTTTAGGAGAGATGATTGATACAGACTTTTGCAACTCTAGACCACATTCTGCCTCCAGACCCTTAGCTTGGAGAGGTGGACGAGGGGAATCACAGAACAGGCAGTCTCATGGTTTAGAGCCTTGAGGGCCACCCAGCCTTGTCCCAGATGACTTCCTATGTAGTATTAAGGTGAAATTTCTTGAATTCTGAGTCTCAGATGGGATCTCCTCTGACCTCTTGAAATGCACTTGGCACATTCTTCCATGATAATTGCCTTAGTTATGGCTTTTCAAGCTGAAAGAGAAATTCTTCTCCTTGGTTTAAGAAAATAAGAAGTTTTTGGATAGCTTCAGAGTTCTCACAGTACCTAGGGGAAGTGACCCCCAAGTGCACTGTATGAGGTACCAGGATCAGAAGTGCAGGGATATGAATAGAAATCCAATAGCTGTTCTTTTTAGCTCCTTGGGGGCTTCATTGACTCTTGTCTTCACTTCTCCCTGCACCACCCCCATGCTCTCTCTTTTGGCCCACTAGCTTTCTATGCTTCTGTGTACATGGTAGAAAATAGCATCACCATAGTTCCCGAGCTTACATGCCCAGCAGTAGAAAAACATTAATGAATAGATTTTAATTTAATTCTGAACTCGAGAGTGAGGGCCCACATTTTCATCCTAGCCCAGTCAGCCGAGGCCAGAGATTTGAGGTCAGCTGGAAGAAGTATGCCCCTGAGATTACACCCCTTGAGAAGCCTTCCCTGGAGAGGGAGCCACTGCCTGGGCAGACATCCCAAATCTGTCATTATAATCAATACTGTAAATCACATCCCAACATATTTAGGTATCTGAATATTCACTATCTCAGAAGTATAATGATAAAAGAGACTAAATTGATTTCATTATTACATCCCAACACCTAGTAGAATATTGACTTTAATTAAAAATATTAGACAGAGTATTCTTAGTATCATAAAAGTTGACTACACAGAGCATCAGCAGAATCGAGGGACGCTTCTCATGTTTCTGTAGGAGGTGTAAATGCCAGAGCAGACATACATGCAAGTTTTGTGTTCCAACACGTGTATCATTATGTACAATACTGAGCTCAGTTTTGGCTGCTTTGGGTCATTACTTTCTTTGCTTGTGCAATTTTATTTTTGACAGTTCTGCATTTCTTAACTTTCACTTTTCTCCCTTTCAGAAAGTCTCCTTATCTCTACTACCAACACCTTCTCCTATTCCTCAGACATAACAGCAAGGAAGTTTCCTGTCCATCTGGCCAGAAATCTCACGTATGTCTGTGGGTATATCTGTAACTTATTTTTCTACACATAATGATATTGCTTGGTGATCTTTCCATGTCAACACACACATCTATCTCACTTTTCCTGTCACTTCAATATGAAAAAACATTTAGATGTGCAGAAAGGTTAAAGAAATTTAACCCATTTCATAAGTTCCACCATTAACATTTGACTATATTTGCATTTTCATACATCCATTCGTCTGTCTCTCAATTCATTTTTTTATGCATTTAAAATAAAGTAAGTGGCTGACACTGATAAAATTCCCCTTAAGTATTTCCTATTGCTAACTCGCTTCAGTCGTGTCTGACTCTGCGCCCCCATAGACGGCAGCCCACCAGGCTCTCCCATCCCTGGGATCCTCCAGGCAAGAACACTGGAGTGGGTTGCCATTTCCTTCTCCAATGCATGAAAGTGAAAAGTGAAAGTGAAGTCACTCATTTGTGTCCGACTCTTCATGATCCCATGGACTGCAGCCTATCAGGCTCCTCCACCTGTGGGATTTTTCAAGCAAGAGTACTGGAGTGGGTTGCCATTGCCCTCTCCGGTATTATCTATGCATATCACTAACTAGAGTTCAGTGTTTGGTTAAATTTTACCTGTTGGGAGATAAATTTTACATAAAATTAAGTTGACAAATCTTAAGTGTAACATTTGATGAGTTTTGATACTCTGTAACCCAAATCCCCATCAAGAAACAGAATTGTATCACAACCCCAGAAAGTATGTACTCTTTGGTGTTAAAACTTGTTTCAGCTTAGTATGGTGTTCTTGAGATTCATCCATGTTGTTGAGGATAGCAGTAGTTATGTTTTGTTTTGGTTTTTTAAATTGGTGAGTAGTAGTACATTTAATGAATATATTAGTTTGTTCATCTATTTTCCTCTTCATAGACTCCTGGGCTGTTAATTTTTGGCAGTTATTGCATGGGTCTTTTGTGGACCTATTTCACTTCTGTTGTGAAAATACCTAGAATTTGAATTTATGGGTCACAGGGTAGACAGTTTTTAAAAAAAGATAGCATTGCCTTATATAGAGAAATCATAATTTAGCCATTCTCCTGTTGATAGACATTAAGTGTATTTCCTTTTTTTTTTTTTTTTGCAATAATAAGTTTGTTATAGAAAATCTCTTTCTATATATATTTTTGCTTTCTTGAGAAAGTGAACCCACAGGTAAGTTACTAGCACTGGAATGACTGAAAGTTGAACTTCACATTAAATTATAGCTTGCTGAGAAGGTGATTTGAGGCCATGCAACTTGAAATGTGCTTGCATCAGCAGTAGCAGCCTCCCCTGGGAGCTTCTCAGAAGTGCCAACTTTTCAGCCACACCCCAGACCTACTGAATCAGAATCTACGTTTTAACCAAAATCTTAGGTGTTTCCTATTGCTGGGAAAGATTGAGGGCAGGAGAAGAAGGGAATGACAGAGGATGAGATGGCTGGATGGCATCACTGACTCAATGGACATGAGTTTGGGTAAACTCCAAGAGCTGGTGATGGACAGGAAGGCCTGGCATGCGGAAGTTCATGGGGTCGCAAAGAGTCAGACATGACTGAGCAACTGAACTAATGCATTCTCCAAATGAAATAAAATTGGTGGTAGGGGTGTTTTATTTTAGTTCAAAACCCTTAATTATCTTTCTAATAACTTCTCACAGAAGGTATGGGATTTCAAACGGTTAAAGCTCCTTGTTATACAAAGGCAAAACAGTTGACTCATGATCAGATTTGATGATGAATCAATAAGCATAAAGTTGTAAATGCTCAGGATAAGATAAAACCCCCAAGCTGACTTATTTTAGTGGCCTTCTAATCAAGTGTGTTCCTCATGATGTCTTATTCCAGGAGTGTCTTCTGGTCACTGTCAAGGCTGAGGGCTCAGTTGACAGGACTCTGGAATTAATCACCGCACCTTGCTCATGTACTATGGAGTCGTTTTTAAGAATTCTACTTATACACTGAAATTCCAGCAATATCCATCCTAGATATGTAAACTTTTAGTTTGAAGAATTAAAAACCTACAGAAGAATTGACAATTTTAATTTATAAGACAGTTTAAAATTATATAATAATTTATATAGATTAATATTAATACAATGACCATCTATATAACTTTTATGTACATTTGCAAATAATTAGCATGTTGCCACCTCTCTTTCTTTCCATATGCACACACTCAGCCATACACTTGTTTATGGATGTTTTACTGTTTTTTTTTTTTTAAATACTTGTCAACAACCACAAGACCTTCAAAGAGGACCCTGAATTTCAGAAAGGAACTCAGGCTGGCTGATTCCTTGAGGACAGTCTTCTGAGACCCTAAGTAGAACTAAGCCACTCCAGGACTCCAGACACACCGAAACTGTGATGCTGTAAATGTGTGTTTTTTTTAAGTCACCAAGTTTCTGGTAATTTTTTATTCAGTGGTAGAAAACTGTTTTCCTATCTAATGTTATTTGCCATGTGGGGCCGGTGATTCCTCCCTTCAGGGCAGCCTATGAATACAGCATCCTGCTTCCTCTGAGCAGTGAATAAGAAGAGCTAAAGAGTGCAGCAAGAAGGATGTCCTGGTCTCTTACAGCCTAATCTTAGGAGTGTCAGCCCATTACTTGTGCCGTGCTCTGTTGATCAGGAGCAAACTTGCCTTACATGAATGCATGCACACATAGGACCTGAGCACATGTGCACACTAAATGGAGTATGTAAAGGGGAGGGTATCATCTGGGATGGTCCCTGGGAGTCATTTGGGAATCTGCTACAATTGCCATTTCTTAATCTCTTTTGGTTTAGAATGTTTCTCCGTCTTTTTCCTTCCTGAATCTTTTATAACTCAGTTGTCTTATGTGTTTCATCATCTGAGTTTATTCCACTTTCCTTTGATAACATTATTGGTAAGACCATTAGTTAGCAATGCTGCATACTTTTACATATTTATCATATTCTCAGTTATGAATGTTATAGATTCAAAAACTACTTGTACACATTTTTTCCCTCTGAAATGTCTATTTATTTCATCTGCCCATTTATCTAGTAAATCAAGTTTCTCTTTCTATCCCTCAAGAGTTCCTTACTTAGCTGTGAGATTAAGCAAACATTTTCTCTTAGCATGTCACTTGCATTTTTACTTTTATTATTTTTACCATTCAGAAATTTTAATTTTTATGAGGTTAAGTTTAACAGTTTTTTCTTTATATCTGAATTTTCCCCACAACCAGATATAAAGGGATTCACCCAGGTTTTCTTCTAAAGTGTGTGTGTGTGTATGGGGGGTAGATATGGTTCCATTGTTTTGGTTATATCTCTGATACATTTGAAGTGCTATATTCCAATATATTTGTAGAAATGGACCCAGACTTTGTCCTCCCAAATATCTATCTATCTCCTAGTGAATGGCTATCTCATACAATTTATTAAAAACACATATTTCTGTTTCTTACTGATCTGAGATGCTACCACCATCATATATGAAACTCCGTATCTACTTGGGTCTGCTCTGGACTTCCTGTGCCATTGTCTTAACATCTGTCCAGCTGTTCTTCTTGCATTCTTTTCATTAGGGGAATTTAATGTTTTCACATTTGGGAAGATTGATCACATTTCTTTTCTTCTCAAATTTTTAAAAAGCTAATTGTGCATGACTTTTCCCCTGTGAAGTTTAAAGCTATTAGTAAAACCACCCATGTAGTTCCAGAAAACAAACACGTTAGCTTTAAATTTAGGATAATATATGCATTTATACGAACATCATCACTGCAAACAAATATTAGCATTACTATGAACAAAGCTAATGGAAGTGATGGAGTTCCAGTTGAGCTATTTCAAGTCCTAGAAGATGATGCTGTTAAAGTGCTTCACTCAATATGCCAACAAATTTAGAAAACTCAGCAGTGGCCACAGGACTGGAAAAAGTCAGTTTTCATCCCAATCCCAAAGAAAGGCAATGC